>JAKKUS010001163.1:0-19506 GCA_023238725.1 Scortum barcoo
TAAATTTCCTTGCAGCGAAAAATTCTATTTGTTATAATGTAAAAACACCAAATAAAATAAAACAAAAAAAACTCCCTATTAACCTAAAACAATATCAATAAACGTGCCCTATCCCACAACGTTTCGACCGTATCGGTCTTCTTCAGGTGAGGGCACCAAACAAAACTCAATCCCAAAGGTCTACTGAGCTCCTCGATGTTGCTCTCTCGACAACTGGAGTTGAAACGAGGTAGGCTAATGGTTAACTCCACGCTCCCGTCCCCGGGGCGCCGGGTTCAAATCCCGGCCAGCCCAATTTGAAGCGGGGCCACGCCAACAGGGGGACGGAAACCGCCAAGACAATGGCCCCTATTTATCGTTCAACCCCCTGGGTGTTGTTGTATCCAATTTATGGATCCATAATTTTTCAGCTCTCTTCCTCTGTCCAGTGGTCCATCTGTCGTTGGATTCTAATCCTGAGATGATGAGTTTGTCAGAGGGGTGCTGTTGGAAATGTTGTACCAATGGGGTGCTTAGTTTGCCTTCACCGATGTTATACATGTGTTGTTTTAAACGGGTATGTATGCTGTGTTTTGTTTCCCCTATATAGTGTTTCTGGCAAGTGGTGCATGTAATGATATAAACTGTATTGCTTGTGTCAAGAGAAAATGAACCAAGGAACCAAGTGGGATAGGAAGCTCCACTGTATGTGTTGATAATAAATTTCCTGTTTTTGTAATGTGTACTGTGTTGTATGTGTGTATGTGGTCTATGGTCAGTATATTTGGAATGTACCAAAATGTCCTGAAGATTTTTATTTTTCCGATAAGCTGATATGGTTTTGTAGTTGTGAAAGGCTGGGTGTTGTGACTGTAGGTGGGTGAAATTGTGTTTAATGATGTGGTGAAATCTAGTAATTTTATGTGAGAATGTGGAAACAAATGGTAAGATGGTTATGGGTGTGCAGGTGGAGGAAGTGAGTTCTGGGTTAGGGTTAGGGTTAGGGTTAGGGTAGGGTTAGGGTTAGGGGTAGGGATAGAGGAGAGAGGACAGCGGAGGTCCAGGACAGGTCTCTCTCTCCCTCAGCAGGCGCAGCAGGACCGTGAGGAGGTATTTTATTTCCGCCCCCCCCTGCATGTCATTGAACACCACATCCCCATCATCCCGCGGCGAGACAGTAAGGGTGCCGGCTAAACAGGTGAGCGAGAGCGCGGAGCAGCAAGACCACACAGGAGGCTTTTTCCCAGCGGGGATGGCAACGGAGAAGCCGTTAGTGCCCTGCTGCTTGGGCCGTTTGGTTTTACGCCGATGCCCGGCTCAGAGGCAGAGTGCTAGCTTGAATCACGAGTGAAAGGGAGGAGGAGTGTGTGTCTCATTATAAAATGACTTATTTACTTTATCATATATCATAAAATGATGTTAAAATTATACTACTTGGACTACCAGGGGCACGAAAATTATGTTAAAAATAATCTAAGTGTTTCAACTTCAATTCTCATGCCCCTGGTACTCTGCCCGAGATCCAGGGATCACCATGTTTTGTCACACACCCTCTAGGGTGAGAGTGCCACTCTCCCTGGGCATTTTAAAGTGATGGGGAGCCTGGTTAAAAGCTCCAGGAACACATACGCACAGATTCACACAGCATCACCCCAGCAAAGGCTCACTCTAGGCTGGGTACATTTTCATCACTGTGCAGCCTCCTGTGTCATGGAAGTGCCACCCACACAGACTCACACAGCTTCATCCCCAGCAAAGGCTCACTCTAGCTGGGTACATTTTCATCACTGTGCAGCCTCCTGTGTCATGGAAGTGCACCCACACAGACTCACACAGCTTCATCCCAGCAAAGGCTCCTCACCCTCACTCTAGCTGCTTCAGCAAAGGCACTGGGTTACATTTTCATCACTGTGCAGCCTCCTGTGTCATGGAAGTCACACATGTTCATTCACCTCACTCTAGTGCACCCACACAGACTCACACAGCTTCATCCCCAGCAAAGGCTCACTGGGTACATTTTCATCCACTGCTCTAGCTGGGTTACATTTTCATCACTGTGCAGCCTCCTGTGTCATGGAAGAAAAGGCTCACTCATGTGTCAGTGCACCCACACAGACTCACACAGCTTCATCCCCAGCAAAGGCTCTCACTCTAGCTGGGTTACATTTTCATCACTGTGCAGCCTCCTGTGTCATGGAAGTGCACCCACACAGACTCACACAGCTTCACCCCAGCAAAGGCTCACTCTAGCTGGGTTACATTTTCATCACTGTGCAGCCTCCTGTGTCATGGAAGTGCACCCACACAGACTCACACAGCTTCATCCCCAGCAAAGGCTCACTCTAGCTGGGTACATTTTCATCACTGTGCAGCCTCCTGTGTCATGTGCACCACAGCTGGGTCAAGTCATGGAAGTGCACCCACACAGACTCACACAGCTTCATCCCAGCAAAGGCTCACTCTAGCTGGGTACATTTTCATCACTGTGCAGCCTCCTGTGTCATGGAAGTCCACCCACACAGCCACCCACACAGACTCACACAGCTTCACCCCAGCAAAGGCTCACTCTAGCTGGTTACATTTTCATCACTGTGCAGCCTCCTGTGTCATGGAAGTCCACCCACACAGACTCACACAGCTTCATCCCCAGCAAAGGCTCACTCTAGCTGGGTTAGCATTTTCATCACTGTGCAGCCTCCTGTGTGTCATGGAAGTGCACCCACACAGACTCACACAGCTTCATCCCAGCAAAGGCTCACTCTAGCTGGGTTACATTTTCATCACTGTGCAGCCTCCTGTGTCATGGAAGTGCACCCACACAGACTCACACAGCCTTCCTTCATCCCAGCAAAGGCTCACTCTAGCTGGTTACACATTTTCATCACTGTGCAGCCTCCTGTGTCATGGAAGTGCACCCACACAGACTCACACAGCTTCATCCCCAGCAAAGGCTCACTCTAGCTGGGTACATTTTCATCACTGTGCAGCCTCCTGTGTCATGGAAGTGCACCCACACAGACTCACACAGCTTCATCCCAGCAAAGGCTCACTCTAGCTGGGTACATTTTCATCACTGTGCAGCCTCCTGTGTCATGGAAGTGCACCCACACAGACTCACACAGCTTCATCATCCCAGCAAAGGCTCACTCTAGCTGGGTACATTTTCATCACTGTGCAGCCTCCTGTGTCATGGAAGTGCACCCACACAGACTCACACAGCTTCACCCCAGCAAAGGCTCACTCTAGCTGGGTACATTTTGGAGCTGGGAGCACCCACCCTCCAGGCACCATGCCCAGGAACAACCTGCCTCACCATCCGAACCTGCGGACCCACACTTAAGCACCCCTCCTCGGACTACACATCATAATCCCAGCCGCAAGCCCTTTCGTGCCCCTGGTACTCCATTTCAGGCCTTCAGGGCCCCTGGTACTCCATTTCAGGCTTCGTGCCCCTGGTATTCTATTTCAGACCTCGGGCCCTGGTACTCCATTTTCAGGCCTGGTACTCCTGGTACCATTTCAGGCTTCGGGCCCCTGGTACTCCATTTCAAGCTTCGGGCCCCTGGTACTCTCCCTGAGGTCCAGGGATCACAATGTTGGGTCACACAGCCTCTAGGGAGAGAGTGCCACTCTCCCTGGGCATTTTAAAGTGATGGGGAGCCTGGTTAAAAGCTCCAGCCACACATACGCACACAGTCACACAGCATCACCCCAGCAAAGGCTCACTCTAGCTGGTTACATTTTCATCACTGTGCAGCCTCCTGTGTCATGGAAGTGCACCCACACAGACTCACACAGCTTCACCCAGCAAAGGCTCACTCTAGCTGGGTACATTTTGGAGAGCACCCACCCTCCAGGCACCATGCCCAGGAACCTGCCTCACCATCCGAACCTGCGGACCCACACTTAAGCACCCCTCCTCGGACTACACATCATAATCCCAGCCGCAAGCCCTTCTCCATTTCAGTGCCCCTGGTACTCCATTTCAAGGCTTCGGGCCCCTGGTACTCCATTTCAGGCTTCAGTGCCCTGGTATTCTTTGGACTGATTTCCTGGCCTGGGCCCCTGGTACTCCATTTCAGGCTTCAGTGCCCCTGGTACTCCATTTCAGGCTTCGGCCCCTGGTACTCCATTTCAAGCTTCTGGGCCCCTGGTACTCTCCCTGAGGTCCAGGGATCACAATGTTGGGTCACACAGCCTCTAGGGAGAGAGTGCCACCCTCTCCCTGGGCATTTTAAAGTGATGGGGAGCCTGGTTAAAAGCTCCAGCCACACATACGCACACAGTCACACAGCATCACCCCAGCAAAGGCTCACTCTAGCTGGTTACATTTTCATCACTGTGCAGCCTCCTGTGTCATGGAAGTCCACCCACACAGACTCACACAGCTTCACCCCAGCAAAGGCTCACTCTAGCTGGGAGCATTTTCGCCACTGTGCAGCCCCGTAAAAGTCTCACATCCAG
The DNA here is from genome assembly GCA_023238725.1 of Scortum barcoo. Classification (NCBI taxonomy): domain Eukaryota; kingdom Metazoa; phylum Chordata; class Actinopteri; order Centrarchiformes; family Terapontidae; genus Scortum; species Scortum barcoo. The sequence continues at coordinate 4,444 of JAKKUS010001163.1, forward strand.
GGAAAGACAGCCTCTGGCTCAGGCTTCACGCCCTGGTACTGGTACTCTGCCTGAGATCCGGATGTCTTTCCCTGCCATGTTTACCCGCCACCACGTAAATACGGGGGCCGTAGTTCCACCTATCATTTTTAAAGCTCCACGACGGGTCTGCCTCCCCTTTTGAATTGTGCGGGCGTTAGAGTTCAGGTCCGTGTTTCAATATGGGTCGGGTGACAAAGGGAACGGGCGCCTGCGACTGCCCCAGCCGACCCTCAGACAGCCGCAAGCCGAGTGATCCATCAGTAAGATTTGACTCATTTTGTTTAAATTTGTTGCTCGAGCGACAAAGGGTTTAATAAGAAAGACAAAGTAACCCCCGGGCGCTCCATCCCCGCTAAGCCCAGCAGAGCTGGGGACAGAGCAGGGGAGGAGACATTGAACCCCCCCGCCTCCCTCCGGAGGAGAGAGAGAGAGTTGGGTACCCGGTGGCGCCAGAGGGAGGACGACCAGGGCGGTTCAGACCGCCGCACCGCCGCTTCTGTTAAGGTTCCGAGTGGCCCCCCCACCGCGCCTCGTGGGCAGGCGCCGACGTCAAGCCTCTCCGTCAGCCCTCAGAGAGCAGGCCAGCGAGGCGCAGGACGCGGTGGGGAGAAGGGACCAGCGGAGGCGTTCAGCCTGGGGAGCCATGTGTGTTTCTGAAAGGGAGACACCAGCCAGGAGGCGACAGGGAGAGAGCCTGCGGGAGGGAGAGAGCAAGTCCTACACCCCTCCAGTGAAAGGGGCCGAAGGCGGAGCTCACTCCTCCGCTTGGCGCCCGCCCTGACGGCGACCAGGACCGATGCGAGACCCTCGTCAGACATTCGAAAGAGACGTCCGCCGCCATACGCACGAGGGCCAGCGATGGGATCACAGTTTTGCTGTACCGGCCCGAGGTTATCTAGAGTCACCAAAGCGGACGGGCGCCCCGAGAGGCACCCCGCATGCATGGGCTTTGGATCTGATAAATGCGCGCATCCCCGAAAGTCAGCGCTTCGTTGGCATATATCAGCTCTGATCACGGGGGCGGGGCGGCGGAGCGTTCAGCCTGGGGAGCCATGTGTGTTTCTGAAAGGGAGACACCAGCCAGGAGGCGACGGGAGAGCCTGCGGGAGGGAGAGCAGCAAGTCCTACACCCCCCTCCAGTGAAAGGGGCCAAGGGGAGTAGGCGAGGCTCGAGCTCACCTCCGCTTGCAGCGCGCCTTGGCACGGCGACCAGGACCGATGAGACCCTCGTCAGACATTCGAAGAGAGCGTCCGCCACGACGAGGGCCAGCGATGGGATCAAAGTTTGCTTGCTGTACCGGCCCGAGGTTATCTAGAGTCACCAAAGCGGACGGGCGTCCCGAGAGCACCCGCGCATGGGCTTTGGATCTGATAAATGCGCATGCATCCCGAAAGTCAGCGCTTCGTTGGCATATATCAGCTCTGATCACGGGGGCCGGCGGGGGTGAGCCACCACTGAGAACAGAGGACTCACTATAGGGTTTGAGAAACATCATGCTCACAGGAAGACCCGCCGCGTAGGGCAGAGAGCTGCCACCCCCCAAGAATGGAAGAAGGAGCAACTGCCACCCCGCGACAGAATCTGGCGTCGGAGGACAGCTGGGACAGGCGGGCGTCTTGGTCTCGCTACTGCCAGCTGGCCCGGGAGGAACGCGGACCCTTCCCCGCCATGCATGCCCTCCCGGCCATAGAGGCGGACCCGCAGGCCGGAGGAACCGTCCACTCCGAACACCGGCGCGCGAGGCCGATGGCCGGTGGGGGCCCTCCGATGGTGGAGTCACGGTAATGCCAATCGGTCATTGGGTTGATAAAATTGTGTGTAAATCCTCCATCGGGGCTACCACCACCTGCATCATTACACCCAATATGCTCTCTCTGAGTGACGCAGGCCAACAATGTCCCATGACACTCCCGGTGCAAGCTTCTGTCTCGGTAGCTGCTGGAAAAGCGCTAAAGTGCAAAAGTGCGGAAAATCCTCCATCGGGGCTACCACCTGCATAATTACACCCAAAATGCTCTCTGAGTGGCGCAAGCCAACAATGTCTGACACTCCCCGGTGCTTCTGTCTCGGCGCTGGAAAAGCGCTAAAAGTGTGGAAAATCCTCCATCCAGGGGCTACCACCCTGCATAATTACACCCAAAATGCTCTCTGAGTGACGCGGTAACAGCATGTCTGACACTCCCGGTGCTTCAAAGCTTCTGTCTCGAGCGCTGGAAAAGCGCTAAAAGTGCGGAAAATCCTCCATCGGGGGCTACCACCCTGCATAATTACACCCAAAATGCTCTCTGAGTGACGGCCAACAATGTCTGACACTCCCGGTGCTTCTGTCTCGAGCGCTGGAAAAGCGCTAAAAGTCTGAAAATCTTCCATCAGGGGCTACCACCCTGCATAATTACACCCAAAATGCTCTCTGAGTGACGGCCAACAATGTCCTGACACTCCCCGGTGCTGCTCTGTCTCTCAGGCGCTGGAAAAGCTAAAAGTGTGGAAAATCCACCATCGGGGCCCAGGTACCCCGCAGCAGTGGGTCCATTACGTACCAGTCCTCTCCTCTGGAGGCATGCTCTAGCTGGCTACAGCTCTCCCCTCAGCCGCATACAGGCGTGGACCTTACCTCCATCAGGGCTCCACACATCCATAAGCGTGTGGCAGGCCTCAGCTCTCCCCTCAGCGGGCTACAGCATGGCTCCATCCTGGAGAAATTTCACCAAGTGTGTATGAACCAGTATCAGGGGGCCAGGTACACCCACAATGTTAGCCCATTTGCACCATACTATTCCTGTGGCAACAAGACCTGACCACCATTCTGGAGGTCTATGTTCTTAAAAACTGGGTTTCTGAAATCGTGCGAAGGGTAGGGTAGTTTACAAAACCAGTAAAAAGTGGTAGGCACCGGAGAAGGGCAAGTGTAAGTGCTACAGTACTAATGGCTTATGTGCCTTCTCCGTTTGAAACACTTAGAAAAATTTCACTTGTAACTGTCTTTAGGGGACCAGGGGCACGAAGCCTGAAATGGAGTACCAGAGGCACGAAGAAGCCTGGAATAGAGTACCAGAGGCCTGAAACTTGAAATAGAATACCCAGAATACCAGGGGCACGAAGACTGAAATGGAGTACCAGGGGCACGAAGACTGAAATGGAGTACCAGGGGCACGAAAGGCTTGCGGCTGGGATTATGGTGTGTAGTCCGAGGAGGGGTGCTTAAGTTTGGGTCCACAGGTTCAGATGGTGAGGCAGGTTCCTGGGCATGGTGCCTGGAGGGTGGATACTCTCCATAATGTACACAGCTAGAGTGAGCCTTTGCTGGGGTGAAGCTGTGTAACTGTGTGCCTGGAGCCTTATTATCTTTTTTTTTTTTTTTTTTTTTTTTTTTAATCCGGCTACCCCAGAAGAGTGTGAGTTTGTGGACAGAGGATTTGGCTTTTGCCCCCTGGCTGTTTTTTGTGGTCTTGGATCTCCATCCAGTGGCGTGATTTTGTAACTGCAGCTCCATGGCCTGGCCTGGAAGAAATCCAGGGCTGGATGCTGAGTGTTTGTCCCTCTCTCAGTGCCACTGTGTGAGGTGGTGGTGGGGCTACACCAGGAAACCTTGGCATCCAGCTAAAGCCTGGGGCCAGGAATAGCTCCAGGGCTTCATGCCAATAAAATGGATGGACGTCTGGTGTCTTCCAAATCCCTGTCTATCAGATGAGAATCTGGAATCGGAATGCATTCTATAACATCTTCCAAATGTCCATCTTTTAGAGAAGAACCTGGAAGTGCCGTAGATTGAAATTTGGACCTGAAAACCGGATCGAAGGTGGCCTGTTTCTGGGTAGAGTCTGTGTCTTTCTCCCTAGAGCTGGAGCTCCATGAGAGACACTCTCTCCCCAGAGGCTGTGTGTGTGTGTGTGTGTGTGTGTGTGTGTGTGTGTGTGTGTGTGTGTCTGTCTCTCGCTACCTGGATGTGGGCGTGTGGTTTCACGAGGAGGCATTCCGGTGATGGGCTCCGCCCTCTTGTTGCTACTCACGGGGACCTATTTAAGGGGCAGGTGGATTCAGACAATCGATGGTCGGAGTAGAAGGAGGACACGCACGTTGAGCTGAACTATGCAGAAAATATGCGGAGTGTGCTCCGGCACATACAGTAATTTGCATCAGCACCTGAAGCTCAGTCACACCATTCCCAACCAGGAGGAGTTTTTGCTCCTGGTGAGATATGGGAACGCACGGTAAGCTAGGCATTTAATTGGGGGAAACTGGGGCTGTGTGAAATGAAATGGAGTGTGATTTGGCCCCAAACGGTAATGCATGGTCTAACTCTTCTCCCACCACAGGACGACCGATCCGTTGGATTGCCCCACATGTGGGAAGAAAATGTTGGCCCGGCTGGACAAACATCTCGCGGAGACGCATGGCTTGGCAACCTTGGAGGAACGAGAGCCCCTCATCACGCATGCCAAGAGGCTGGCCATCGCCAGAGAATTACCAAGCAGCTTGGCTGCGGCTCGCAATCCCCAGGACCCGCTGGTGTCCACTCTCGGGCTGTGCAGCGCAGACGATGAGCCTTTGGAGCAGCTCCCAGCAGAGGAGTCCCCAGGGTGTTCCACGCCCGTCCCCCAGCAGCGTGCGGCGCGGCGCGGCGGAGCTTTCGACGCAGCTCGGGCCCCGCGTGCCACCAGTGCCGATGTGTGGAGCTGGAGAGGAGGGTGGAGGCGCTGGAGCGCTGGAGGCTGTCCCAGAGTGTGGCGGTGGGCACGGGCAAGCAGCTGCAGCTGCAGCACGCCACCGTCCCACGGAGAAGGGGGAGCACGTGGTTAAGTCCAAGAAGGGAGCGCTGTACAGGTAGGTTAGGCCATTACATGGAGGCTGTGCCCGGAGAGGAGCAATTAACGCCGCAATTAACACTTTCTTCCATTTCCCCCTGGAGAAAAAGTCATCCAGGACTTCGGTAAGTTCCGGCTGGGGTCGCGTACCGGGAGGAGGGACATTGACAACGCCCAACAGGCCGCGACTCACTGCCTGCGCTACTGCCAGTACATGGCAGAGGGACTCCCAGAGACCTCCACCTCGGCTGACCTGAGGTTTCTGGTACATGGTATATGGACAAGTTGCGACGGTGAGTGCACATAATTTATCCAGCTGCTGTGTATTTTTATTTTTATTTATTTTATTATTATTTTTTTTAAATATATTATGATTACTTCCTGCAATTACCTTACCTCAGGTTTTAAGCTCTCTTCTCTGCTGACAGCTATCCAACGTTCCTGAAAGAAAAAGGTTACATGCCCACCACAATCAAGAACATGATGATTAACGTCACGCAGCTCTACAAACATATTGACCACTCCTTCCAGCAGTGCAGCAGGCTGACGGGCGCCGACATTAATCGGGTCGTGTATGAGGTGAAGAGGCTGAAGGCGGAGGTCTACAGGGACGTGGTTGTCCATCACCAAAAAGTCAGGCGCAGGAAAAGCAGGAACCAGCTCGATTCGGCCCAAGAACTGGCTTTCCTGGCCGCTGCAAAGAGGAGAGTCCCGCAGCTTTTCCACGACCTGTCCACCAGCAGCACCGGCGGCACCACCACCACCACCCAAAATGAACATGCCAAACTGATCGGGTACATTATGGGCTACCTGTGCGTAATCAGCGGACACAGGGCAGTAGTGCTGACAAATATGCTTGTGGACCATGTGTTCGCCGCCGACAGCTGGAGGGACGGCAGGAGGTTTCAGATCCTGGTGGACGAGCACAAGACCGTGAAATCCTTCGGCCAGGCATCCGCTGGTCCTCAACGCCAGGGAGTTTGACTGGGTGAAGCGGCGGCTGGCCGAGGGGAAGTGCTGTCCCCCCCGGAGAGAGAGGGCAATAACGTGTTCCACACGGTGCTGGGCGGACCGATAATGAAGCCCAACAGCTTCCTCCACATGGCCTGGGTGGACGCCGGGTGCAGGGGAACGGTCAACTTCGCGATGATCCGAAGCAGCGTGGCCACTCAGGCCGACAAGCACCTGACGGAGAGCGAGAGGAGGAAGGTGGCGCGCTCCATGTGCCACGACCCAGAGACCGCCGAGAAGTTCTACGTGGCCCTCCCCGAAAGAGACCAGGCGTTCCAGACACGTAAGCAAAGCTCAGGATGAAGGCCCTGAGGCTGGAGGGCGACGAGACTGCCAAGGCCCCTCCTGATCTGCCCACGGACGAGAGTCGTGCTGCTCCACGCCTTCAACGTCCAGCGAGGAGGAGGACCCGCCGGTCCACGACGAGGCCGGCTCGAGCTTTCTGTGCAGCTCGTTGCTGAGCCTACCGAGAGCTACGGGTGACGCTGGAGAGGATCAGGCCATCAGTTTATTCATTCTTTTCTGAATAAATAAAAATCAAGAAACGTTTGCAAAAATATCTACTGTGGTGCGTTTTATTTCAATGTGGAATTGCGATGCATGCATTAAATGAAAACGTGGCAGCTTCCAAAAAAAATGTCCATCTATTAGAGAAGAATCTGGAGTTGGAATGCATTATAAATTAAAAACGTGGCAGCTTCCAAATGTCCATCTATTAGAGAAGAATCTGGAGTTGGAATGCATTATAAATTAAAAACGTGGCAGCTTCCAAATGTCCATCTATTAGAGAAGAATCTGGAAGTGCGCCGTAGATTGAAATTTGGACCTGGAAATCCTGGAATCTGGAGGGTTTAGGGGTTAGGGTCAGGGTGGGAGTTAGGGTTTAGGGTTAGGGGGGAGTTAGGTTAAGGTTAAGGTTAATTTTTTATGGTTAATTTTTTGTTTGGTTAGGGTTAGGGTTGCTAAATCAATAGTTAGGGTTTAACAATTGTAGGTGGGGAAGGAAAAAACAAATGCTTAATTGTGCTATTAGTGAGAATTTGTGTTGTTAATTTGCACTGGCCTGTTGATCCGTTAGAAAATAGAAAGTAGAAAATAAAAATGGAAATAAAATATAAATAAAATAAGGGGTCCAGGGGCGCCTCAACTGACTTATGGCCAGGCTGAGGTTTGGCGAAGTTGGAAAAACTCATCTCCCCCAACCGGGGGACCGGGGTTCGAAACCCAGGACAGAGGAAGAGGCTCCCACCTGCTGGCAAGAGGTCCAACAAAGGGACCAGGTAGGGAGCGTGGGGCCAACAACCATTTTTGGTTAAAAAAGAATAACTAAAATATTTAACAATAAATAATAAATAAATAAGTGCTAAAATTGGACAAAAAGTGCATAGCAATAAAATGCATGGAAGTAAAAACAAGCATAATACAAGTGCCAGGAAGTATAAAACAAGTGCTGGGTTCAAAATATCATTTGGATGGCATGCAGACATCCTAAAAACATATGTGTTAGTCAAAAGTGGGTTAGTAAAAAACACACAGTAATCTAAGATATAAAAGATAAAGAGATAAATAAAAAATATATAAAATATATATGTATATAGATTAAATAATAAGTTAATTAAATTATCATCTTGCCAGGGGAAGGTTCAATATTGTGCATGAAAGCCTTGACTCCTCCTGGCCTAGTGGTTAGCCCCACGTTCCCATCCCCGGGGGCGCCGGGTTCGAATCCCGGCCAGCCCACCGGGGCAACGCCAGCAGGGGAGCGGGACTCGCCAAGACAACGGCCCCTATTTATCATTTAACCCCTTGGGTGTTGTAGTATCCAATTTATGGATCCATAATTTTTCTGCTCTCTTCCTCTGTCCAATGGTCCATCTGTCATTGGACTCTAAACCTGAAATGATGAGTTTGTCAGAGGGGTGCTGTTGGAAATGTTGGACCAACGGGGTGCCTAGTTTGCCCTCACTGATATTGTAAATGTGTTGTTTTAACCGGGTGTGTATGCTATGTGTTTTGTTTCACCTATATAGTGTTTATGGCAAGTAGTGCATGTGATGATATAAACTGTATTGCTGGTATTAAGAGAAAATGAACCAAGGGTAGGATGAGAAGCTCCACTGTAAGTATTGGTAATAAATTTTCTGTTTTTGTAATGTGTACTGTATTGTATGTGTGTGTGTGGTCTATGGTCTGTAAATTTTGAGTGTACCAGCATGTCCTGTAGATTTTTATTTTTCCGGTATGCTGATATAGTCTTGTAATTGTGAAAAGCTGGGTGTTGTGATTGTAAATGGGTGAAGTTGTGTTTGATAATCTGGTGAAGTCTAGTTATTTTATGTGAAAAAGTGGAAATAAATGGTAGGATGGTTGTGGTTGTGTGACTGGAGGGATTGGAGTCTGAATTAGGGTTAGGGCAGGACAGGGAGGGAGGGGTTGAGGTCAGGGTCCGGACAAGGGTCAGGATACAAACCCTGTTTAGGGTAGGGGACAGAGGGGTTAGGGTTAGGGCAGGGGAGAGGAGGTTAGATTAGGGTGAGAGGGGTTAGGGGGGAGGGGTGAGGGAGGGGTTGGGATACAAACCCTGTTTAGGGTAGGGGATAGAGGGGTTAGGGCAGGATTAGGGCAGAGGGAGAGAGAGGTTAAGATTAGGGTGAGGGCAGGGGTCGGGATACAAACCCTGTTTAGGGTAGGGGGAGGGATCTATGGTTGGTGTGGTTGTAAGGAGGGGCTGGGGTGGAGCACTGTGGGTGTGGGAGCGAGTCGGAGCGAGAGAGGCCAAGGTTCTGTTTTTGATTGTACGTAAGAAGCGTTTTGAATAGCCTCTTTTCCTAAGTGATTTGAATAAAATTGACACCGAATTGTTAAAGTCGGACTGTTGTGATGAAATGCGGTGGAAACGGATGATCTGGGATTTAATAATGCCCTGGAAGGTGTGTTTTGGATGATAGCTAGTTTTATGAAGTAAAGCGTGGGTATCTGTGACTTTGAAAAAAACTTTAGTTAATAATTGTGTGTGTGAAGTTGTGGTGGGCTTGAAAAAAACAGTTGTATCTAGAAAATTGATTTGATCCGGGTCTATTGTGTGTTTAATTTTAATAGATGGGTGATGATTATTAAGAATGTTTATAAACGTAGAGAAGTGGCGGATGTCATGGGTCCAGATACCAAAAATGTCATCTAAGAATCGGAGATAGATTAGTGGTTTATGGGTACACTTGGCCAATGGCTTCTCGCTCCCACTCGCTCATGTAAATGTTTGCATATGATGGAGCAAATCTTTGGCCCATGGCTGTTCCGTGGATCTGGAGGTAATGTTGGTTGTTGAATTCAAAGTCATTATTGTTTAAACAGATGGTTAAGAGTTGGAGAATTTCCGAATCTGGTCTGGTGTTGTCTGGGTATTTTTGAAAGATGGAGGTTACTGCTCGGAGTCCAGCAGTAGTGTTGATGTTTGTATATAGACTATCAATGTCGATTGTGAATAGATAAGAGTTTATGGGAACAGCCATGGGTCGAATGACTTCCAGAAAGTGGTAGGTGTCTTTAACATAGCTGGGATGTTTGATGGATAAAGGACCTAAGAAATATTCTATGTATTCTGAAATTTTGTATGTTGTACTGTTGCAATCTGAAACTATCGGTCGACCGGGAGGAACCTCATAGGGGATGGTCCAGGTTGGGGGTTCTTTATGTATTTTAGGTAGTAGGTAAAATTGTCTGGTGCGAGGATTGTCTGGGCCGAAAAGGTAGTCTTTTTGTTTGGATGTGATGATTTTCTTATCGTGTAGAGATTGTATAATTTTACGGACTGCTAATTGGGTTTGAGCCTGAATGCTGGTTTCTATTGGTTTGTAATGAGTAGTGTTAGGTAAGTTGACGGTAGGCCTCTGTGAGATATTGTTGTCTGTCCATGATGACAATTTTTGATCCTTTATCTGCCGGTTTTATAATAATGTTTGGGTTTCTGATGAGTGAAGATAGGCCCCTGCGTTCAGCCTCCGACAGATTATCAGGTATATCTGCCGGAGGCCGATAAGTACGCAGGGTTTTCCTATTGTTATTGAGGAGGTTGCGGGTTGAGGAAGTGAGCTGTTCGATATTGGGTTCCCAATTGGATGCATGTATAAATGGTTTTGGTTTGTGGTTGGAGCGATTATGAAAGTATTCGGTTAATTTTAGACGTCTATGATAATGGTGAAGGTCCCTATGAAGTTCCTCCCAGTCGAATTTAGATGGTCGTGGTATAAAAGATAAGCCTTTTTCTAGAAGTGTTATTTGTTGTGAGGATGGTTTGAAAAGTTTGGATAGATTGAGAGTGTTGAAGGTTGAGCTCCACCCCAGATCAGGGTCTGTTGTGTTTTGTGTGTTTGGTTCTGGGGTAAGTTTATCAGAAGTTATAAATTTAGCTGTGAGCACCAGTTGTCAAAGATGTGTTTTGCGGTGGCTGGTTTCCAATGAATATTGTCCTGTTCTGTTAGGAAAGTGTCGTGAGGTATTTCTGTTAGAAATGGAAAGTATGGTGGCTATTGTATTGTTGATTAATTTCAGGTTGTTTTGTTGTTTTGGGTGTGAGGTTGGTGGAATAATTCATAATGGGGGAATGTAGATGTCTGCGTTGGGAAAAGTGACTGTGGCTTGCTTGTACAGGGCTTTGAGTTGTTTACATGAAGTGAGTTTAGGATCTTGGTCTCTGTTATTGATTCCGATGGATGGCCAGTATGAGAATTTTTATTGTCGGATTGGGTGTTGTTTTTTCACAGATTTTAAGAAAGTGATAGATGTTGGCCCCGGGGTAACTGTCTAGCTGGATTTGTGGGTTGTTATGTGGGGGAATTCTATTGATGTTAGAGTCCCCAAGCACCAGGACTGGCTTTGCGGCCTCTGAAGAAACCAGTCCTGGAGCTTGCGGTTGGCTCTTGTCATGTGGTAAGTGGGTTTATATTTACCTGGAAGAACGGGTGTGAGGGTGCGTTGGCGGGGAGGGGAGTCTATGTAGGGTCCGGGTGTGCTTTGTTCCAGGTCAGCAGGGGCACCGCCGGTCTCCGGGCCGGCAAGGTCAAGCATCGCGGCCCCAGATTGATGTTGTGAGGAGGGTTCAGAATGGGGTCGTTTAATGGCAAGATTAGCCTTTAAGGTCCCTTTCATCATGGTAACGTCCTCCTCCTGATGTTCTGTTGGGGCCCGCTGCAAGACCATACCAGCATCAGAGCCAGCGCCACCTGCAGGTGTGGAGCAGAGAGGGGAAGTTGTTTCTGTTAATGAAACTGAAACATTAGAATTACTGTGGGTTGTGAGAGAAATAGATAGCAAATCTGGGATGCTATCTTGTTGATCTGGTGTTCTATGGATTTGTGCTTGAGTTGTGATAGTGCGGATGTCAGTACGGGGGGGTGAGGTGGGGATTGATGAGTCCAGGGTGGTTGGTGGTGGTGGTGGCTGGAGTGGAGTGATCTTTTTCTTCACAGAGGGGATAGGGGATAAGGTCTGGTTGAATGTTTTGGTCCTGGGTTGCTGGTTTGAGCACCCAGGGGTTCCTTTTCTGTCTCTGTGGTTGTGGGGTAGAGGGTTTGTGGTTCTAAAGGAGCCTGTCTGGGTTCCTTGGGTGGGAGGGGGGTGGTAGCTGAAGAAAAAATGGTGAGTGGGTAGGGAGTCTCTGTAATTGTATAGGATCCTGTGTGGAAGGTGGGTGAGTGGGGAGTTGCTGTTGTGGTTTGATTGGTCCAGTGCGAGGCTGGGATGAAGGAAAAGTTTCTAGTTTGTTTGGTCTGTAAACTGGGTGTTTGTGGGGTTGTGTGAATGGGAGAAGTCGGGGTGTCTTGCTAAATGTTTGGGTGTGTGTTGGAGTAGGAAGGAGGGGTGTCTTGGTCTGTTGCTGTTTGTGATGGTTGGCTATGTGTTCTGTAAGTGTAGTGCGTTGTCCTAAGGAAAGGAGAGTTGGTTTGTGTGGTGCTGGCAAAGGGGGGAATTCTTCTTCATCCGATAGTTCTGGGATGGGGGAGAGAGAGTCGCCAAACCTTTGCCTGGTCTTTGTGGGTGGTGGAGGTTTTGTTTGTGTAGGAGTAATGGTGGCGGCAGTGGTGGTGGTGGTAGTGTGTGATTGTGTATGTATGATGTGTTCTATTGTTTGTAGTGTTTCTGGTCGTAATCTTTGTTGATAGCGTTTCCTGGCCCAACCAGTGGCTATTTGGAGGGCCAGGGCGTTGTATGTGAGGTTGTTAAGGGTATGTATGATGTCCTGGTAGTGTTCCTGTAAGATCTGCATGTTGGTGTGCATCCAATGTGTAGTGTTGGCCTGTACTTTTTTCCGGGTGCTGTCTGTGGGTGCAGCTGGTTTGATGAAGTCAGTGAGGCGACTTACTTGTCTCATCATCCCAGGCGGGAATGTGTTTGAAGCTATGGCATGATCGATGAATGTGTTTATGGTGTATGGCTTGAATTAACTTGAAATATTGTTTGCTTGTGTTTCTGGTTTCCAGGTCTGGCGGTTGGCTGAGGGTAAGTGGTATGTTCCTAGTAATGTCTGAATACAGTGTTGACTGGGTGTTGATAGACATGAGTGGTCGTGGTGTGGTGTGTGTGTTAGTGTTTTTGTGTGTTGGCTGTGAGTTAGGATTTCTGCCACTCAAGGATATGGCCTTCTCTCTGATGGTTGTCATATTAATCATCAGGTGGGTGTGAGCTCTTACCTTGGGTGTGGATGGCGTTCTCCCAGGTAAGTAAGATGGTTGTCCTATCTTTCCAGGTGCTGGTTGATGGTGGTTGCAGGTAGGTTTCTGGATGTGTTTTTCTTTTTTCCAGTGGAGTTGGTGTGTTGGTGTTGTCTTTTTTCCGGTCCAGTGGTGTTTTTGTTTTGGTTGAGGGTCTATGAAGGGGTGAGACTCAAACAAGAAGTGCTCCCCCAAAGAAGATCCCCCAGTTAAAAACAGTCCACTTGGTAAAAACACAATCCACTTAAAAGACACAGTCCAGATAAAAAAGGAGGTTTCAAAGTCCTTTTTTCCTTTTAGAAAAAAAGTTAAAAAGTTTCCCTTGGGCAGAACCCACCCCACATTAAGATGATTAAAAAGACTTAACTTTATTTCAAAAAGTCGTTAAAAAACAAGTATAAAAATTAAAAGTTAAAAAGAGTAGAAGGTAAAATACCGTTGAGTGGTTTTCAGGTCTCCTGACGTTTCGCAAATTGTGTTGCTTCTTCAGAGGAGAATATGTCTAACTCACAGCTCTGTCGGTATTTGAATGTTGGAGGAAGGGGTAGAGCCTTTCTCCAAGATTCAAAACCGACCAATCAATGTGGTGCAGTGATGAGGTGGTGCATTGTGATTGGGTAGATAGTTTGATTGATGTTGAAGTTTTGGAGGGAAAGTGGCTGTCTCATGTTGATTGGTTGGATAAAAGGGGTGTCGGCTAGTGATGTTAAAAGGGGAATGTTATGGATATGTACTGGTGTTCAGTGGAGAGATAGCTCAACAGGCAGGACAGCGCAAGCTCAACCAGGAGAGCGGGGCTCAAGACCCCCTCGACCCAACGGTCCAGCACGTCCCCCCTTTTCCTGATGTGGTATTGGATGTGAGTATTATGAATGTGTGGTGTGATAGTGATGCTATAAGAGGAAGTTATGGATGTAAGAATGTTGTGGAGAGATAGCTCACCGTGTGGTGCTTTGTATTCCCGCCTGGGAGGGTGGGACTCGAATCCCCTGGACCCGAGTGGCAGAGTCAAAGCTTCTGCCATTTTAAGGAAAGAGAAGTTTTACTGGTATTATGAATTTTAAAAATTTTAAAAATTAGTTTGAGATGTTACGGATCAACGGCACGGGCAGGGTTAGGGTTGGGTTAGGGTTGGGTTGGGGTAACAGATTTATGTTTAATTTGCACTGGCCTGTTGATCCGTTAGAAAATAGAAAGTAGAAAATAAAAATGGAAATAAAATATAAATAAAATAAGGGGTCCAGGGGCGCCTCAACTGACTTACTGGCCAGGCTGAGGTTTGGCGAAGTTGGAAAAACTCATCTCCCCCAACCGGGGGAGGGGACCGGGGTTCGAAACCCAGGACAGAGGAAGAGGCTCCCACCCGCTGGCAAGAGGTCCAACAAAGGGACCAGGTAGGGAGCGTGGGGCCAACAACCATTTTTGGTTAAAAAAGAATAACTAAAATATTTAACAATAAATAATAAATAAATAAGTGCTAAAATTGGACAAAAAGTGCATAGCAATAAAATGCATGGAAGTAAAAACAAGCATAATACAAGTGCCAGGAAGTATAAAACAAGTGCTGGGTTCAAAATATCATTTGGATGGCATGCAGACATCCTAAAAACATGTGTTAGTCAAAAGTGGGTTAGTAAAAAACACACAGTAATCTAAGATATAAAAGATAAAGAGATAAATAAAAAATATATAAAATATATATGTATATAGATTAAATAATAAGTTAATTAAATTATCATCTTGCCAGGGGAAGGTTCAATACTGTGCATGAAAGCCTTGACTCCTCCTGGCCTAGTGGTTAGCCCCACGTTCCCATCCCCGGGGGCGCCGGGTTCGAATCCCGGCCAGCCCACCGGGGCAACGCCATAAGCAGGGGAGCGGGACTCGCCAAGACAACGGCCCCTATTTATCATTTAACCCCTTGGGTGTTGTAGTATCCAATTTATGGATCCATAATTTTTCTGCTCTCTTCCTCTGTCCAATGGTCCATCTGTCATTGGACTCTAAACCTGAAATGATGAGTTTGTCAGAGGGGTGCTGTTGGAAATGTTGGACCAACGGGGTGCCTAGTTTGCCCTCACTGATATTGTAAATGTGTTGTTTTAACCGGGTGTGTATGCTGTGTTTTGTTTCACCTATATAGTGTTTATGGCAAGTAGTGCATGTGATGATATAAACTGTATTGCTGGTATTAAGAGAAAATGAACCAAGGGTAGGATGAGAAGCTCCACTGTAAGTATTGGTAATAAATTTTCTGTTTTTGTAATGTGTACTGTATTGTATGTGTGTGTGTGGTCTATGGTCTGTAAATTTTGAGTGTACCAGCATGTCCTGTAGATTTTTATTTTTCCGGTATGCTGATATAGTCTTGTAATTGTGAAAAGCTGGGTGTTGTGATTGTAAATGGGTGAAGTTGTGTTTGATAATCTGGTGAAGTCTAGTTATTTTATGTGAAAAAGTGGAAATAAATGGTAGGATGGTTGTGGTTGTGTGACTGGAGGGATTGGAGTCTGAATTA
>JAKKUS010001165.1:0-10000 GCA_023238725.1 Scortum barcoo
GATGTAGTTTCATTTTAGAATAATGCACAACATCTGTTTAATCACATTATTATTATTATTATTGTTGTTGTTGTTGTTGTTGTTGTTGTCTGTAAATCTTTTTCATTTGTTTTTATTTGTAATGAAGATCCAACGGATGTTAATGACTGCATGTAGATATGTTTTGTTTTATTAACTGTTTATTTGCAGCTTATTCTCTTTTTATTTATTGTTTATTTTCTTTTTATTTTATTTTCATTTACTCTTTATTTTCTTTTTATTTACTGTTTATTTTATTTTTATTTGCTATTGATTTTCAGTGAAAAGACGTCATCTGTGTGGACTCACATGTAAGCACTGTGGGCATCAGAGCGGCGAACATCAGGAACAACATGGAGAAGAAGAGGAACCCTGAGTTACTGAGAACCTTCTTGGCCTCGTTCCCGATGCCCAGGTACAGCAGACCAATCAGAACACCGATCCCGATGTGAGAGGAGATCCTCAGGTGAGTCAGCACCTGCCCGACCAAAGACAACCTGTGTTACTCTGTGTTTTCATGACGTGACTGCAGCAGCTGCACATGTCCAGCAGGTGTCACTGCGTTTTCTCACCGAGTCTCTGAGGATGCTGAGGAAAGTTCTTCTGAACAGGATGGAGAACTGAGTCATACAGCTAGCCGAGAAACTGTGACAACCTTCAGACGACGAACTCTCCTGAGAAACACACAGAGATCTTAATACAATAGCAAAGCAAATATTTTGATAATCCATGAATAATTTAAGTGATTTTTCACCTTCTTACATAATAAACGTCAGAATAGATTAATAAATCAGGTTTTTATTTGGAGTAAATCTCAAAGCTTTATAGCGTACATAGAGGCTGATCTGCGGTGATATTATTAAACTGTTAAAGTAAAAATTGTTGCCTAAAAATGAGCTAAGATAAAATATTTTCCTGAATCATCACGTCTGGCTGATGTAGAAATGTTTTACTTTATATTTACTATGTGCTAAACCAGATCATTCATTTGGTTCTCATTATTCTGTATTATTCCTTTAATGTCATTTTTCCTTTTTAAAGTATTTCCCTGTGGAGGGTGACTGAATATGACACAGTGAAGCTTTCTGAGTTTTTCCTGCACAGACGGATGTGTGTGTTTGTTTTTCACCTCCTCCGTGCGCTGCCACAGGAGTGGGTGGAGGTTCGTGTCTCCGTTCAATTCGGTCTGATAATCCTTCTCACACTTCCTGTCCCGGACGGCTTTCACCAGTCGGACCATCTGATCCCCGTACTCTCCGGACGCCACCTCCATCACTGAGGACACAACACAGCACATTTACTGTGGTACTGCACAACTCTGAGGTACTTTTACTTTACCGGAATACTTCTGTTTTAATATTTATATTATCTTTATACGTCTCTTCTGCTCGTCTACATTTGTGGGACAGCTTCAGTTATGAGTTCATGTTTCTGATAAACTGAAAGTTAGTGTGTGCGTTTTACAGCTATAAGTCATTTTAACTAAATTATAAACAGCTTCAGATTTTTTAAATTCATTATATGTTTTGACTAAATATTCATTTGTAAAGGAAACAGTAAGTAAAGCTGTCAGTGGAGTAAAAAGTACAATATCTCTGAAACGTAGTGAAGTACATAATAATAATAATAATAATAATAATAAAAGTACTTAAAGTGAAGTACCTAAAACAGTACTTAATCTCCCAATATGACAGGTTATTTTCATACAAAAAAAAAAAAACTCCTTCTCCCTCATGTAAAAACTGAATATTGTTGGACATCATGTGTTCACTGAAAAGTCTCTCTCTGTTGGGGACACTGAAGTTCATTCTGGTGTAAAACATTTTTGATGAATGTAAAAACTTAAGGAATAGTTTTCACAGTATTTACAGTATTGCAAAACAATCTGCATATATATACAGATTATATATATATATATATATATATATATATATATATATATAGATTGTTTGCGTCAAATGACACGCCGCAGATTAAAACAGTGTGAAACTCCTCCTGCAGACACACAAGAGGTTTCTTACCGAAGTCTGCGGGGTTGTGGTAGGCAAATGGGGCAGTTGAGTCCGAGGTCTCTCAGGTAGGGAACCAAACTGGAGACTTTGCCTCTGTAGATACACTGACCCTGACTGAGGACATACAGCTGCAACAATGAACGAGAAATTT
This sequence comes from Scortum barcoo, assembly GCA_023238725.1. NCBI lineage: Eukaryota > Metazoa > Chordata > Actinopteri > Centrarchiformes > Terapontidae > Scortum > Scortum barcoo. Next base: position 2,182 of record JAKKUS010001165.1, read on the forward strand.
AAAACCATAAAACTGTAGAAGATTAACTTATTCTGCAGGCAAAACACTTTAATATTATCATAGTTACTCTTTTATTAAATATTTAATGGCATTAAATCAGTAGAGTGCATGCTGGGTAATGTAGTGTCACCTTGTCAAACAGTTCGAACAGTTTGGCGCTGGGTTGGTGGATGGTGCAGATGACGGTTCGTCCTCCCTGAGCCAGAGCTTTCAACAGAGAGACCACCTGGAAACAAGACGAGCTGTCCAAACCGCTGAGACACAAAGACACAAAAACAAAGTCGGTTTTATGTTTCTGTCACGGGTTTCAAACACTCAACAGAGACACTGATTCAGTCTGAAGCTTCACTGGAGCTCTAATTCTGATGTGTTCAAGGTTAAATAAAGGTTTTAGTGTTTCCAGTTTTATGAAGACTGACAAATGTCTTCAAGTTATGTCACTGGAGTGGGCTGGAGATGTTGGAGAAGTCTGACAGTGACAAAAATCCACCAACCCAATATCAAAGATGGCAGGTTTTTACAATCAGAATTTGTGGAATAAATAAGAAAAGATATGATTTATTTTAAATAAAATCAGCAGGAGCAGAGGGACAGAGAGAACTGTACAGATTGTAAAGCCCAAAATCATTTTGGGCTTTAACTAAATAAATTTGATTTGATTTTGATTTTTTACCCTAAACTTTGAAAAAGTAAAGAGACAAGAGCTTTTCTGGTTTGGAGATAACTGATATTTATTAAGGGAAATAAAGAATATTTAAAAATGACTCAGTCAGAGAGCAGACGGACTGACTTAATCGGCTTCAGGAGACACCTGCTCTGTGTGAGGACAGGTGAGGAGTCTGAGCCAAGTCAGCTTACTGATGGAAAGCAGAACTACAAGTGACAGAAGGTTTCACAGCCTGTGCTGTGCTCAAAACGCCCTCGATCTTTACAACTTCATTTCAAATAAAAGAAAAACTCCCCTAAAATAAAAAGGCTCTCAGTGACTCGTGGCATCGCCTGCTGCAGAATGAAGCCCTGAGACAAACCTTTGATCACCTGACTAAAATATAACTAAATAAACCCAGTAAAATAAATTGTTTCTGTTGAATCAAAAGAAAATAAAGAGAATAAATAATGTTTCTGACCTGGTGGGTTCATCGAAGAACATGACCGGTGGATTATTGACAAGCTCCAGAGCGATGGCCAGTCTCTTCCTCTGACCCCCCGACAGGTGAGACGTCCTGGTTTTAGCACAGTCCAGGAGACCCAGAGCCATCAGGATCTCCCGGACCTGAATGCATGCAGAGACCAGAAACAGGAGGTGAATTTAAACCCTGAGATCGATGTATGATTAGGAAGTAGTCAGGGGTCAAAACTCACCATCTCTCTGCGAGCCTCCACCTTCTCCTGCAGCTTCAAGTTGGCTGAAACCTGCAGAGACAAGATTCATCACTGCAGCACAGACAGACACAGACCGAGGACCACAGAGTCCAGATCAACCTGCACATTTACTCAAGTACTGTACTTAAATATAAGTCTGAGGTATTTGTAAATAGTGACTTTCCTCCACTGCTGTACAGTAAACTTTAAAGGAGGCAGGTGATCAGGTGATCAGGTCTCTGTACCATCATGGCCTCCTGCACGGTGAGGTGAGGCAGCAGCATGTCGTCCTGCATGATGTAACAGGAAACCTTCCTGAAGGAGCGAAGGTCTCTGGGCTGACCATTGATCATGATCTCCCCCTTCATCCCCGTCTCCCTAAACAGAAACACACAGTGATGCTGGACATGATGCACTTTGGTCTTAACACTTTTTAAAATAACTTTTTTAATTCATAATCTTAAAGTTCCTTTGTCAGCTGTGTATTATAGTTCTGTTTCTGCATGCTTTGAGCTGCAGGTCCAGTTTTCTGCCTGTAGGCGGCGCTCTAACACCTTGCGTATGTTGATGAATGATTCTCTTCACACTCTGTTGATCGTCTGCAGCAGGATGCAGAAACATGCAGCCATCTTTTGCTGCCACCTTGATGAACAAGTTTAACAGGAGTATTTTTAGTTTTAGTGAAGATATTTCTCATGTTAGACTGACATATTAATCTGATTTCTGCATGTTTGTGGATATAAATAAAACTTTTTTAGTTGTCCTGTTTAAAATAAATTTCAGTTCCTGTAATTGTAAAATACCTGAACGTTGTGTAACAGCTGATTAGTTTTGATCAACTAGTTCGTTGTGAGGAATTTAGAGAAAAATTTGCATACCAACTTCAAGAGATCTACTCTGAAATCTACTTCCTGTTCATCTGTCTCCAAAAGTGATCTATCTTCTGTTTCTAACTTTGTCTGCAGTTAAAGTGTCACTTTGTGGATGTTATTTCTTAAATGTAAAGACAGATAAATAAACATGAGTGCATTCATAGATATCATAAATCAAACATCACTCCTGATTCTTTTGTGTCACATCCTCCGCATGATTTTCACATTAAAGCTCTGATCCACATTTCCTTCTGAATTGTACCCACCTGTACCCGGCCAGGATATTCATGAGGGTGGACTTTCCGGCTCCTGAGGGCCCCATGATGGCCACCAGGTCCCCGCTGGTGAATTTCCCAGAGATCCCTTTGAGCAGAGTTTTGTAACCTGAGAAAGAACAGAAACAATCAGTCTGCAGGTTCCCAGCCAGTCTGAGAGCAGCTCTTTGTCCTCGAGTCCACGAGTCGGGTTTCAGATCTGTTTGGACGTTTTTCTCTCTCAAAATCAGTGAAACACCCACAAACCTGATCTCACCTGAACTTCAGGACGTTCACCGCTCTGACATCCAACATCAGAGTTTCTCCTGATGAAGGTAAACTCAGTTTGGACATCCTGCTCACAGATTTATTTCAAAATTAAAGTTAGAAAATGAGATGTTTCCTGTTTAAACTGAAACATCCAATGCTAGAAAATACGAATCTTGCATGGTCAGACCACTGTAGCTAAAGTCCATAAACCTCCTCATCCTTTCCAGTAATGTTTCTACTGTCTGTTTAAGATAAAATATTAATCAATCATTTTAGATTATTATTCCATACTAACTAACTAACAGAACTAACAAAATATTTACAATATTAAACTTAAAGCTGCTCCGTCATTTGTCAGTTCTGTTTTGTAAAAGTGTTTTCTGAGGAAATAAACTCCTCAGTTGGAAAAAGGTCGTTACATTAATTATAGAAATTGGGTTACCATGGAAACCAGATAGGCTGATGATGAAGATGATGAAGATGTCCTGCAGTAACCGCTGCAGTGTTTATCTGCTGATGGAGGCTGAACGCGCTTTAATGAGATTATCGGCTTTAATCTGATCGAATCTGATTTAATCCTCCCTGACCGACAGTAACCTCCACTGCAGTAATACACACTGTACTGCAGTAATACACATTGTAGTGCAGTAATACACACTGTACTGCAGTAAACTGAGTATTACTGCAGTAATATTCACTGCATGGTGACTGTAAATGTTTCAGATTCTATTCAGACGTTGTAATGTCAGTATATTAACATTTGTAAAATTTAAGTAGATGGGTCGTATCAACACAAAGAAACTGACCTGAAAATTCTGCAGAGACAAATAAGTGTCTGATATTTTCGTCAACACTTTATTTTATCGGTCTGTAATTTTCCTAATAACTTCTTTGGGACGTTTCCTGGAAATAGTTCTATGTGTTAGGACTCATTTTAAAGGAAATTAAGACAAAGTTGTGAGAGACAGAAAGTTTAGTTTAGATTTAAACTTGTTCTTCATGTATCATGTGAAATATTATTCTTTCTTAGATATACACTAAATGTGATTATGTTACAAATTAAAACTGATAAAATGATTTAAATTGGGTGTTAGAAAAGAAGGAAGTGTTATTTTATTTTTCACTGTAAGCAGATTAGGTTTTCTCAGGTGTCGTGAAGATGCTTCAGTTCTCATCATGTCTGTCGATAACAAGTTGTACATGAGGACTGATGAAGTGATGAGCAGAGTGAGGAGGAGTTGAAGTTTCAGGATAAATATCTGTGAGGAGGTCAAACTTTCCAAAGTTAATCAGAACCTTCAACCTCAATTTTCTGACTAAATCAACAGTAAAAAGACTTTTAAACAGAACACGAGTCCCAACATGAGGACGACTGAAGCCCTGATGGTGGCGCTGTAGAGACAGACGATCACAAACTCATCTGGTCACCGTGACGCACGACCGGAGGAAGGTAAGTTTCCTTTGTGCTCTTCCTCCCTCAGCACTGACTGTCAGGTCAACCCAGGAGCGATCAGGAACAATTATTGAAGTGAAGTTTGGATGCTGCAGCTCAGAGTCAGATTAGAGACAACGACCTGCAGTAGCCTCGTTAACGGTCATTAATGGAGCTGCACTCTAGGAATCCTCTCTGACATCATAACTGCTCCATCATTACACACTTTTTCAGGGACTCAAACTTTAAAGGAAGCCTGACATCTTTATCACAAAGACATCCAGACAGCAGCTCTTCTTCCTCCGAGCTGAGGAGACTCAACATGGACTCAGGGATCAAAGATCACTACAATTTTAATATTTTGGAGCATTGTTTCGTCAAGATCGTCTTGGTAGTTTTGAGTCTTGAATCTGAATCTTTAGTGTTTTTAGTTCTAAAGAGTTCACCTTATCATCATCTTCATCATCGTCTTCATCCTCCCCGTCAGGAGGAGGGTTCATCACACCTGAGCAGGTTTGAATTGTTCTCAGTGAAACTTCTTACTTCCCTCAGTTAAGCCTCTTCAGATGAAACCTGAGCACAACCTCTCATTACAGACTTAAACAACAAACAGCCGCTCACTCACTTCTTTACTGTGGAATGTAGTTTATACTGAGCTATCATTTATCTTTATCCTCTATATGGGACAGGATGTACAGTACAGGACTAGTATATATATTAATCACTCACTGTGCAGTTTTTTTAGCAGTTCATCAGTTAATGATCTGCTAAAATGTTATGTAATATAGTACTATCGTTACTGTTCATTCACTAAGTCACTCATAATATATATATAACATATATATATATTTTCAGTTTTTCATCTCAATCGCACCTTCACACTGAAACTAGCAGCCCTGATATTTTCATAATATCACAATATGTATACAAGACAAACAGTATATTTGGGACACTGTAAAGACAAAAGAAATCTGAGAACATGGATAAATATTCTTATGAAATGAAATCCTAATTTCATGAGGCATAATCATATTTTATAATATCTTTAAGAGAACAATTGTAATAAAATGATTTAACTGAATAAATCAGATTACATTCACACCTTTAAAGCTTTAAAGTACAAAGTTTGGTTGTTTGAGCTGAAGAAATAAAAATTGACTTTAGTTCATTTTACTTTTTTTCATGTTTAAACTGAAGGACTAAAAGTGAGTCTTTTGAAGGTGTTACATAAACAGCAGAATTGAGCACAAACTCATCATGTTTCCTGATGGCAGACTGAACTTTTTGTGTCCTTCAGTCTTTTCTTTTTCTTTTCTTTTGTCCTGAAAAGCTGAAACATGATACAGAGTTTTTTTCCTGGCAGATTCACTGAACGTGGTTTGATTGTTGCTGCTGCTCAAAAACAAATCCTGCATGTTTTTTTTAAATCATATTATAGGATATTATTGAGTTTAAATTTACAGTCTTTTTTCTTTTGTATTTGTCTTTTGTTATAACGATTTTAAACATTTCCACCTGAATTAATGTTTTAAAGTTCTCTACTTTTGTTCTGAACAATAAAAAGTGAGCATGTTGTCATTTTAACAAAGACAGACATCTTTCACACTCTGAACATTAAAGGTGGATTAAAGTGTGACGGTGTGACCTTTGTGTTTGTGTTTATGCTGTTTATACAACAGATCAGAGTTCAGTAAACCCTTCACTCAGACTGACAGGAGCTCATCTCTTTGGTCACAAACATCATCAGGTGTTCTCTCTTGTCTGTATTTTATTTTCTCACGGTGCCACGAGCTGCTTCTAATCTGACCTGCAGCTATTTACAGCAGGAGACCCTGACTGGGATTAACAGATTACAGCCTGATAATCCAACACACACACACACACACACACACACAGAGAGAGCATCCCAAATCAGACTCTGATAATAATAAACTGTTGCTTGTTATTTCACTGAAGATCTACAAGGAAACCCTGATGACTGAAATAAAACAGAAGTGGAAAGTAACAGAGTACATTTACTCAAATACTGCTGTTAAAGTAGACGTCTGAGGTACTTTTACTTCCTCACATTTACTTTTTATGTCCCTTAAACTCCACTAAATTGATACATCAGCTGTCAAAGTCACTTTATGTACGATGATGTCGGCATCATTTTTACACTTTGACATTAACGCTGTGATGTCTGAAAGGATTTTACCATGAAATCCGTCCAAAACTCACCAAAATCCCTGATATTAAGATTACGAGACGTTCAGACACTTCACCTCCAGATCAGATGAACCAGTCTGACTGTTCTGAGCTGTTCTGAGCTGAAGCAAAACCCTCAATCCTCTGCTACATGGAACCAATTTCACTTTCATTCATCTCCATTAAATCCTCATGTTTGTGCTCTGAGCAGCAGACCGACCGCGGACCACCACAGACCGGATGTGTGCTGATGTTTCACATAAAATCATGGACTGGATGGTGTTTATATTCATTTATATTCATGAACCAGCAGTTTAAGAACTACACAGAAACATTAAAGTCAGTTTGATTAAGAGAGAAGACTGATGAATGAAGATTTGTGGCTAATCAGCTGAGATTTAAAAAAACATTTAGGTTTGATTTTTTTAAGTTTAATGTTCAGACTGTGAATGACGTCCAGTTAAACGTCTGTCTTGGGGGCTGCTGTTTGTTGACCTGCTGAACGTCTCTGATCCTTCAACAGACCTCAGATCAGCCTCCATCAACAGCACAAAAACAAGCAGCCCTTTACAGTCAGATATCTTCACAATGACTGAGGACGTTTTTGATTAAAAAAAAGTCTTTAAAGAAATACAGCTGTCAGATAAATGCAGTGTAAAAATAGAAAATAGAAATAATGGTGTTAAAATATATATATATATGAAAGTATTTCAATCAGATGTGATTTATCCAGTCATGCACTGAATCATGAATCCCCCCCATGAAAACTTTTTGTTCAGTCATTAAAATTATGCATTTTTCAGTAAAACTTTGCAGATTTGGAATCAGTGTTTTTGATCTGAACTTGCACTTCAGCAGCCAGTGTGACATCGTTTAAGCGTGAATTATTTAGTTTTGTTTTCTGACGTTTTAATGAGACTGCAGACTGATAAATGATGGAAATAACAAAAGATGCAGCTGGTTAAACTCTCATGTTATCAGATAAGATCCAGATTCTGCACCAGGCGTGTTTCAATACCTTTCTTCCTCCACCAGGGTCCCTCTCTGACGGAGTACGAGACGTCTTTGAACTCGATGTTGACCGCTGGTCTCCGTGGTAATGAGGAGAACCTCTGGGCCTCCGTCAGGTTGTTGTCCACCTTCTTCAGGTGTCCCTGCAGCAGCGGCGTCTGCTGGCTGCCCGCCGGCCGCTTGCTGACCACCTCGTCCATACAAACGCACACCGTCCGGGGGTCCAACATCAAGTCCGGGGGTCCATTGGTGTTCTGGGGGGAAATTAAAGCCCTCGTGTTATATGGACATTTCTATAATCTGGATTAAAAATTGTTAACTTTAAATCATCTTTAGTGGACATCAAACAGATGCAGAGTTTTGTTATTAGAAGCTGCTGTAAACCATTTGCACAGCACTTAATCTGACAGTGTTATACTGTATTTGTTCAC
>JAKKUS010001168.1:0-23000 GCA_023238725.1 Scortum barcoo
GGTGATGGGTGGATGAGATCCGCCCTGAGTACCTCAAGTCTCTGAATGTTATAGGGCTGTCTTGGCTGACACGCCTCTGCAACATCGCATGGAGGTCAGGGGACAGTGCCTCTGGAGTGGCAAACTGGGGTGTTGGTCCCTCTTTTTTGCAAAAAGGGGACCGGAGAGTGTGTTCCAACTTCACAGGGGATCACACTTCTCAGCCTCCCCGGGAAAGTCTACGTGCCAGGGTACTGGAGAGGAGAATTTGGCCGGTTGTCGAACCTCAGATTCAGGAGGAACAATGCAGTTTTCGTCCCGGTCGTGGAAGACTGGACCAGCTCTATACCCTCCACAGGGTGCTTAAGGGTTTATGGGAGTTTGCCCAACCAGTCCACATGTGCTTTGTGGATCTGGAGAAGGCATTTGTCCCTCGTGGTATTCTGTGGGGGTGCTCCACGAGTATGGGGTCCGGGGCCCTTGAGGCAGGGCTGCTCTTTGTCACCGGTCCTGTTCATAATCTTTATGGACAGAATTTCTAAGGCATAGCCAGGGGCCGGAGGGAGTCCAGTTTGGGAACCACAAGATTTCATCTCTGCTTTTTGCAGATGATGTTGTCCTGTTGGCTTCATCAAACCAGGACCTTCAGCATGTACTGGGGTGGTTTGCAGCCGAGTGTGTGCACCTCCAAATCCGAGGCCATGGTTCTCGACCGGAAAAGGGTGGCGTGCCCTCTCCGGGTGGGTGGAGAGGTCCTGCCTCAAGTGGAGGAGTTCAAGTATCTCGGGGTCTTGTTCACGAGTGAGGGAAAGATGGAGCGTGAGATTGATTGACAGGCGGATTGGTGCAGCGTCCGCAGTTATGCGGTCGGTGTACCGGACCGTCATGGTGAAGAAGGAGCTGAGTCGAAAGGCGAAGCTCTCAAAAAGAGCTGGAAAAAATGTCTGGGGTGAGGGAAGTCTGGGCATCTCTGCTTAGACTGCTGCCTCCGCGACCCAGTCCCGGATAAGTGGAGGAAGATGGATGAATGGATGGATGGATGGATGATTTTTGGACACCACTATTAGATCGGAGTGTTGGACTGCATTTTTGGAGTGGCAGACCGTCCTTATATACCAGGCTATTGGACTGTTGGCTCAGACTGAGCCAACGGAGACTGAGCCAATGTAGTCCAACAGATGTCCTCCATGGCATAGTACATGTGTTGGACTGTCGACTGTTGAACCTGACTGTTGATCTGGATGTTTGGTACATGTTGTCGGACCGGCTCTCAGCTGCCTCACTGTTGTGTTGGTGACAGTGGTGGAAGAAGCTTGCATTCAAAATTTTACTTGGATAAAAGTATGTATAGTATTAAAATATACTTAAAGTACCAACAGTAAAAGAGTTCATCATGCAGAATAATAAATATTATATTATTGGATTATAATGATGCATTAACACATTCATCATTTTAATGCTGCAGCCTGAGAAGGTGGAGTTCATTAATGACTTACATGCTGCTGGGTAGTTTGAAGTATTAGTTTGAAGTATTAGTTAGCATTAACTTATTGTATTTTGCATTTTGTATTCATACAAAATGTACATAACATTTGTATACTTTTGTATTAATACTTGAATCTGCAAAGTGACTAAATTAATCAAATAAATTTCCCTCTGAACTGTAATCGAGTAAAAGTACAAAGTAGCAGAAAATGAAAATACTCAAGTAAAGTCCAAGTACCTCAAAATTGTACTTGAGCAAATGTACTTAGTTACTTTCCACTGTTAGTTTGTAGGACGGCGTGTGAGCATCCTGCTCCATGTGGGGCATTGATCTGCCTCCACAGACGAGGAGGAGGTAACTGTCGGACAGAGAAGAGCTTAGTCACCGAGGATTTACACCGACTGACAAGAACAAACAGACTGCTGCTGTGATTCAGCAGAGAACCACCATCGTCATCATCATCAATACTAACCAACCACAGTATTGACAGACAGGTCACCTGATCACTTTAATCCTTCATCTTACATCAAGTCACATCCCTGAAATCAACAATCAAATCAAATCAAACACCGTCTTTCTGCTCATTTCTGTTCACTAAGACTTCAGATCTTCTCTGTTAGCTCCACCAGTTTTAACAGCATTATCTCCAAAATCCCCAAAGACCCTTCGAATCGTGACCAAAGAGCAGGAAATGACTTCACAAGCAAAATATTAACACCTTAATCAGACTGGAAATATAAAAGATTGAAAGCAAACATCAATATAAAGAAAGATATCTGAGACTGAAAGGGATCATTATGGTGTGAGATAAAGATATTTTTTATATTGCAACAAACAGAATATTAATTAATTTATTGGTGTGAAAACACCTGTGAGGCTTTCGAACTCAAAGGTTTCTCTGCGCTGTAAAACTTCATGTAGGAACTTTGTAAAATCAGCAAATCTTCTCATTTGTATTTTTTATTTTCAGATTTTTCAGACCTTGAATTCATGAAATGACTGAATAAATTTAATGAACTCACTTAATTAAGTTTTCAGAGAAATATAATCTTATTCACAGAGCACGCATTGTTTGAGAGTTAAAAATGTATTCTAAGAATTTCTTTGCAGAAAAACTTTATGTTAGTTAATAAATCTCAAATGAAGCACTGGTTGTTTCTTTTATTAACAATGGGAAAAAAAACATAAACCACAATGAATATTAGTGTCAAATTCAGCCTTTATTCCACTATTTATAATTGAATCAAGCCTCTGTGAGCAGCTTTAAGTGGCTTTACATTAACTCTGGTACAAAGTGGAGCAGTTTTAAGTTCTTCATGTTAAACTGAACATCTGCTGATTTAACTTCATAAATCTCATTTATTTATTAAAATTTATTACAGAGAGTAACTGTGTTGGTTTTATGTGTTCAAAAATCAGAAGACGACTGTTCATAAGTTGAACCAGATTTAAATTATTTTCACTGAACAGGTCCAGTTTGTCTACAATAGATAGATATATACTTTATTGATCTCCAAGAGAATATCACACCAAGAGAAATTCACAAGTGTGTGTCCAGTGTTTGTCCAGTGTGTGTTCCCAGTACTCACCATGATGATGGAGTTGGTGACGGTGGGGTTGTGGACAGACCAGGCGGCCATCAGACAGGCCATGGCCGAGAGACAACAACACTGCGACACTCTGCTCCCCTCACACACATCTGATGACAGCTCAGGACACTGCAGCCCTGCCCAATAACCACGCCCACATCCACACAGCCCACGCCTATTCGCTCAATAGACACGCCCACTTACAAACATGCTCTGCCCCTGACATCTGATTGGTGGAAAAGTTTACTAAATTGTTAAAATTAATCTGTAAATTACGAGAAATTCTCAGATTTGAGGACACATTTTCTCAATAAATTAAGTATTGTATTGGTGCCTGAATTAGTTTAATAAATATATTTTCCGTGTTTCGTGTGCTTACAGACTAAATAGGTGAACCATCATCTGAAAATCTTCTTCCACAATAGACCTGTATTTGTTGAAATTTCATATAAACCAAACCTGAGACATTTGTTATTTAATCAGGAACAATCTGATTAAAGAATGACAATGAATCTGAAGGTTTATGATATTCAATAATTAGAAAACATGTGGAAGAAGTGTTTATTAACTTTATTACTTCAGTAAAAGAAGTAATAACACACCGTAAAAATACTTAACTGCAAAGAAATCATGCAGTCAAAATGTTATTATGGTAAGTATGGTAATCAAATTATGCTTAAATTATCAAAAGTATTTATACTTCTTAGTGAGAGTTTAAAACTGTATGTAAAAAAAATATTTTACAGCCAGATGATTCATTTTGCTAACTAACTAAATAAAAATAAAATAAATAAAATATTTGTAAAAAAAATGTATGAAGTACGAGTGCCTGGAAAAGGTACTTAAATGCAGTAAACGTGTACTTTTACTCATCTGTGACAAAAACAGCTACATAACAGCAGACTTTAAACACAAAGAAGTCAAAATGTTTTACATGATGCATATAAACATGAAAAAACAAGAAAAACAGCAGAATCCATTGCAGAGTGTGTGACATCCATGATTCACGTTTAAGGTTTTGAATCTGTATTTAAAGGTCTGACATCCTCTGGAGGTTTGTTTCAGCTCAGAAAATGTTCAGTTTACAGTCTTCTACTATGAACAGATTTATTATCATTATTATTATCATTATTTATAATACACGAGACCTGTTCTTTATAGATCTTCTGCCTGGAACATAAAACCAACATCAGATTTATTAAAGCGGAACAAGATGAATCTCACGTTACTTTCATTTTTACTGTTTTTCATTCCTGTTGTGATTCTGATCTTTATAACTAACTTGTTTTGTCTCTTAATGGAAAATGAAGGATCCAAATAAAGAAAAAAAAGTCACTTTAAGCTCGACTTGATAAATTTAATCACACTGAGCATCAGTACAACAGCTCCACCTGCTGGCTGCACGGTGGTGCTGCAGAAAGAAATAAAGGTTGATTTATTTGTAAGAACAACACAAGAAAACTGAATATTTCATATTTTCTGCTTGGCTTCATGTTTAAAAACTCACTCAGGATTCCTTACATCTTTTGGTAACAATATCCATCTTTAATATGTTCACATACGTTTTCACTGACAGAGGTTACAGAGAGTAAGGCTCAGAAAAAATAACCATAAAAAACATTCAAAACTAAAGTTTGGTCGACATTCAGTCCACTTCCTGTTGTAAGGCATCAACATGTCCGTCTGTGAGGAGGCTGAAGAGGAAACCATTGACGTCTGTTCATCATTAGAAATCCCAAATTCACTGAGAAATACTAATAATGCTAAAATGTCAAACTCCTGATCCAAACATCACTGAATGTAAAAATGTTTCTGCGACAAAAATAAAAACTAGAAATTCTAGAAAGAGTGGAGAAACTTTAGAGACAAACCTGCAGCTTCATGGACCCAAAATGTTTTTATTCTTAATTCTAATCTTTTCCAACAGAAACCTCTGCTGCTTTCAGGGCAGCTGGTTTGGTTTCCTCCAGTGATGATGGCAGACAACAGCTGCTTGTTTCTCACCTTTTCAGGTGTTATGGCTCCATGTTTGCCTCCCATGACCCCGCCCACCAGAGACACGTCACATTGTGATTGGAGGTCACATCTGAGTCTTATTAGCCTTTATATTACTTTTTTAAATAGTGGAGTATCTCATTCACCAGGTGAATAAATTAAATAATCCACTTAGAAAAACATCACTTTTCTGTTTTTAGAAACCATCAACAGGAACTCTTGTGGAGCTGAAATGTTTTAGGATACTGATTAACACACGTGCATCCTCATAAATTAACACTTTCACTTCTCAATAAGTTCAACCAGGGCCAAAAATAAGCATTAATACTTATTAAACAGTCAAACAGGTAATAGAGAATATCCAATGAGCTGTTGAACATCCGTATTTGTCTTCTAAATGTTTTCAAACTGAAACTCTGATTTACGAATATTTAATCCAGTCAGCAAAAATAAGAAAGGATTCGAGGCCAAAAGAACGACACTAAACTGGAAAAACATAAAATTAAACAATAAGACAGTTTGAGTCTTCTGGTGAAAAAACTCGAATGATTTCATGCTTGTTCCAGAGCAGAAAACTGGACATTGTCATATCGAATGTCTCTGTTTTCCTGTAAACTCTCAATAATTCTTGTGTGATGAAACCGTTTTTGATATTAACTGGGAATAAAAGCTGTGAGGTGACTGAACACTGACAGTCGAACTGAAGCCATTTGATTCTCAGTAAAGACTGAAAATCTGATTTCCTTCCTTTCAGAGAGTTTGTTGGTTTCAGTTCAATTCTATGAAATTTAACCAGAGAGAGAGAATCCGTCACAGCTGAGCTCTCGATGCCGTTTCAAACTTTGACTGCAGATGTCAGATGTCACACCTGATGCTAAAAACAGGATCAAATTCAGTTTCATTACATTCAGAAGCTCAAGGTCAGCATTTGTTTTTACTTCACTGAGTCTGTAACAGACCGACTTTAGCAAACAGCTCACAAACAGGCCCAACAACACTGACAGGTAATATTTATATTTTGGATCCAAAACAGACACATCTGTCAACTTTCACTGTAAGTTTGAAAATGGCAGTTTGAGTCGACTTACTGACTTTCAGCCTCACCGTGTGGTTTACTCAGTGGATGAAGTTTACTCAGTTGTCATGGAGACGGTTTAGGTGTTATCAGAGGCCATCTGAGACAGACAGCCAGCTGTTATCATGTCTCAGAGTCCATCACATACACGCTTTTTAAACTCCACTATCTCCATGACAACCAGGTAAACTCTGATGAGGGCAACAGGATGAGGCAGGAAGCTCTGAGAGAACAGACAAAGTGGACTTTGTGTTGGGAATCAAACACGTTTTGTGCTTTCATAAGATTTTTTATATACAAGAGTTCTGAAAAATCGCCTGAATGCATCTCTGTAGAAACTCTCAGCCAATGAGCAGCTGCCAAACAACATGACATCATCATCTGGCAACAAAACAAATCAAATATAAAGATCAGATAATAACAAACTGCTGCAGATGAGCGAACTTCATCTTGTTCAGCAGCCGACTCTCAAATTTCTGAGCGTCCCTGAACGCATCAACAGTAGAGTTTTCTACCATCTCTGCTCTCAGCTGCATTAACAAACAATAATTACATCGAAACAAATAAAAACAAGGTTAAGTGACTGTGAGGGATTCTCTCTCTGCAGGCTGATTTGACTTTAAAATTAAACTGAAAGGAACAAACTGTGTGGGAAGAAGAAAATCACTCTGACGGGTCAGACTCATCCAACAAACTGATGAACATTTTCTGCATTATTTGGTCTTCTTCTCTGTGGCCAGCGTGTCGTGGAGTTTAGAAACACACTTTTCAAACTGATCCATCACCAGCGTACCGTTCTCATCGAAGAACACCGACACAGACTTGGTGAACTCATCTTCCCTCCAGCTCTTCGTAGTTCCATCAGTGAAGGAAACTCTGAGCGTGTACTGATCATCAAACCTGAAAGAAACAACAGACGGTCAGAGCTGAACGACACCGAGGAGGCTTAAGATGATCACAGAATTTCTCACTGTTGAATGAAAAGAATCATTAGTGGCAAACTAGTTGAAAATGAGCTCCACCTCAACAAACTCCAACAGTAAAATCCTGCTTTTACATTAATGAGGAGGAAGAATCATCTAATGAGAGAACAGACAACAGGACAACAGACACAGGGGACACTTTACTGACACAGACTTTACTTTAGGACTTTACTTTATGGACTTTAACTTTAACTCCACTTTACTGACACAGGACTTTACTTTATGGACTTTAACTCCACTTTACTGACAGGACTTTACTTTATGGACTTTAACTACTTTACCGACACAGGACTTTACTTTATGGACTTTAACTCCACTTTACTGACACAGGACTTTACTTTATGGACTTTAACTCCTTTATGGACTTTAACTCACTTTACTGACACAGGACTTTACTTTATGGACTTTAACTCCACTTTACTGAGCAGGACTTTACTTTATGGACTTTAAGTGCACTTTACTGATTATACTGTCATAATTGTACTAAAGTAACATTTTATTAACTAGGGCTGAACAATTCGCAAAAAAAAAACTGATATGAGTAACAATTTTAGTGTGAATTTCTACATATAATTTTCACTGAAAAAAAAATCTATAAAAATGATGATGTGATTTTTGTTCCCTCACATGTGGAGAATATGATTTGTTGAAGGCCGGAGCATCTCTGTAATATCACAATGCTTCATTTAAAACTGTGTGTTGTGGCACATTTTACCTAAAAAAAAAAAATCAAACTAATGACATCTACTGTGATTTAGATATTTTACTCTGCCATATTCCAATTTTAATAATATTTAAATAAACTGTTCAGCTCTAATATTAATGCAGGACTTATGCTTGTTTACACTGTTGTATTGCTGTATTTAACTTTAACCCTTCATCACTGGTCAATAATAAGAATAAAGAGTAAACTGGAGTCGATCACGGTGGATGCTGACTGACCGTTTGAGGGACGAGGAGAGCTGCCAGGTGTGATCTGGATCCATCCCAGCTGGATCTTTCTGCAGGGCCACCAGGAAGATGTTCTTCTCTTTATAGGAGGTGTACAGGGTCAGGATGCCCATCATGATGAAGTACGTGATAGAGGGGGGGCAGTCAGGGAACATAAACCATCACAGAAAAAAAAAACAAAATCAACTTCCTGTCTGAAACCCTGCTAAACTGATCAGTGGATCAATAATCTCACGGCAGTTTGTCGAAGGATATGAGATAACGCAGCAGGCGAGGACCGGTCTGGACTCTGGGAAGGGGTGCAGGAAGTCCCAGACCAGAGCCAACATGGCGAACAGACAGGAAACGGTGCAGATAAACAGACGTCCATCGACCAGGCTGAAGTTCTCCACATAACCAAACTTTTCCAGCAGCACCTGAAGGGGGCGCAGCAGCAGGATGAACAAACTTATTATGGATTATGAAAGTTTAATTCTCACAAAAGCACATCATTTACATCAACAAAATATAAGGACTGTAATGATCTTTCACAATAAAAGAATGATTGTTAACCTTCTTGGCAGCATCATCCAGAGAGTTCTTCACAGCAGCTCCGTCCCATTTATCAATTTTCACTGGTTTCTCATCGATCCTCCACTAAAAAGCAAATATTACCAGATCAATGACGATTATAAATTTACTTTGTACTTTTTATGACACCTGTTTCATTACTTTGCTAAATCATGATGTTCAATGAAAATCATCTTAACATGTGATTTTAGTTTGAAACTGAGGCCTTAAACTTTCATTTCTCTGATAAAACAAAAATTAAATCCAGCAGTATACAAGGAATATTTCAGCCTCTCATTAATCAACATGTTTCAGAAGTCTATTTGTACTTTATTCTCTCCTGTTTTGAAGCTGATTCAAATTTGAAAACAGGTTGAAATATTCTCACTAAATCAAACCAAAGTTTTTTTCAATTAAATAAATAAACAGACCCACATTTAAAGTTATTAAAACAAACCACATTCAAAATTCTGTCATAACAATCATAATAAGTTTTCTAAGTAAACTTCTGTATTTTTCTTTTACACTATGATACTTTTCCAGAAATGAAGGATCTGAGTAAAAATACATGATAGGAGGCACATAAAATAAAAACAGAAACTACAGCAATTACACTCAGAATTGCAAACAAACAAACATTGTTGTACTTGAAGTAATATTGCAGTACTGTGTGATAAATGACTATGTAGCTTTAGCCTGCAGATGAAATTAAACTGACAGTTTTGTAAATGGAGTTTGGTGCAGCAGACTGAGCAGCTGCCACAAGAAAAGTGAAGTGAAACTAATTTTCCTGCAGACCAGAAGACACAGAGTATTTTTTATTGATTTATATCTATTTTTATTTATTCCAAAAACGACTGACTTTATGTTAAATAGATAATAAATGAATAACTGGGGGAGCTGCACACTTTTAAAATAAATCAAAATGATATAGAACAACGTGAATTTTCACGTCCCACATTACAAAAAAATATATTATTGGCGTTTTTAGTGTACGAGTTGTTCTTTCTTTGTTATATTTAAAGTAAAAACAGATTAAACCCATCAGTGACTGGCTTAAGTTACTTTATACTTTATATGAAGTTAAATTGAGAGTTTCTTTAATGGAGTTTGGTGCAGCAGATTGAGCAGCTGCTGTCTGTAACAGCCGGAAACAGCGAACTGAAGCAGCCGCTGCACTTTGAACACACACCGTTAGAGAGTACAAACACAAACAAAGCTTCAATAAATAAACAACAACAATGTTTTTGTTTTTATTTATGTTATGAACGTGTCAGCCTGCTATTGTTAGCTTAGCTTCATCCCAGCTGCAGCGACACAGAAAATGATCAGAGAGATGAGCTCTGCTGCAGTTTGACTCCAATAATCAATAAAACATATGAGCTTTTATTCACAGCTGACTGAAGATAATAAAAGTTTATTTCTTACTTTCTCCAGCAGACCGCTCTTCCCGTTCCTCGCCGCAGCAGCCATCTTCTCTTCCGCTACACGTACGGAGGCTGTGACCTGGACGCTTCTGATTGGCTGCCATCGACGTTTGAACGGGCAGAGGACGTGAATGACGTAACAGGGTCCCGCACACACACACACACACACACACACAACAAAACAAAGAAAAAATAAAAATAATCTTCCTCATAGATCTGTTAACCAGCTGCTGTTTACATTTGTGTATACTGTTATCACCTGTTTACATCTTTATATTCTTATTCTTCTTATCACCACCGTTTATACCCGCCTTTATCGGTATTTGTTTCTATTTACACTGTATTTAATATTCTGATCTTTTATTTTTGTGTGCTATATTTTATTTTAGAAACAATTTTCTATTCTGGTATCTTGAATTTTTCTCTGTTTTAATGTCATATCGTTTTTATCTGATTTCTTTTATTTGTGTGATTTTATTTTATACTAGATTGTTGTGCACGTGATAGATTTACATATCTATCTCAAGATTGAGTACTTCACTTGTGTATTTGTACTTGTACTTTTCAAAATCAAAGTATATATAATATACTATATATTATATATAAAACGTACAGTCTATTATGTTCACTTTTCTATGATGTAAAAAGAAAACATCAAATTGCCAAACCTATTCTATTATCAAAATAGTTGCCAATTAAGTTGCCCATTTCTGTCAATCAGGTAATTAATGGCTAACTAACTGATGCAAATCTGATATATATTTTCTGTAATTTCTTCTGTTATTTCTAACCAAAAGGTTCAGATGCTTCTGAAATTTATGAATCGAAGGATTTTGTGGGTTTTTCTTGTGAAGTTAGTGGACGACATGTTTCTCAGAAAACTTCAGTGAACAACATTTTGTTTCTCTCCTACAGACAGACAGTTTAAGTTCAGATGTAATTTCATCTTTCTGTGAGGGAAATGTTCCAGCATGAAAAGATAAAAAAGCTTCATGAAGTGAAAGCTAAATATGTTTGTGTATAAATGTTCATGGTAAATAAAAGATCTGATTACTGAAGGTAAACAAACATCATGAACTTTATAAAAAGGACGACAGGACTCAGGCTGACTCGTCTCAGGTCGTGTTTCAGCAGCCACAGATTTGCTCTTATACAAAAATCACTGAATTATTAACATCAGACAGTCTCTGATCATTTGGCACTCAGCAATAAAACAACCCCCCCCCCACCTGAACGCTCTGCTGTCAGACTGCATCGACTGAAGGGTGAAAGCTTTAGTACAACTTTATAAAATGTGCATATCAGTGTTGTAAAGAGTAAAGCTCGTGTGGCGTCAGTAAAAAAAGCCCTTCAGTCTCTGAAGAGAAACGCTTCAATAACACATAATAATAATAATAATAATAATAATAATAATAATAATAATAATAATATTATAATTTTAAAAAACACCCGTCCCGCTCACATACACGACTCAACTGCAGATTTCTGCCCACAAATCAACAAATCAAAAAAAATCCTCTTTATAACGACTCACAACATGATGATTAAATAACTTTGACTAAACTGATCTGAGAACAACAGCTGCAGGAAGGAAATGATTCTGAAAACTGCAGGAATGTGAAGTGATTACAGCTGAAGGCAAATTCACATTAAAGTGGAACAGATTACATTTACAGCAACTGAAGGTACCTGTACTTCAGTGTTTCCATTTCATAATACTTTATAATCCGACACTAGAAAGAAATATTGTACTTTTTATTTTGTATTTTTAAGACATCTGTTTGATTAGTTTGCTTCCAAATCACCATGATCAATGAAAAACAAATTATCAGTTGATTTCAATCTGAAAATAAAGTCCTAAAATTTCATGTTTTACAGAATTAAAATTAAATCCAGCAGTGTAGAAGAAATATTTCAACTTTAATTAATCAACTTGTTTCAGAAGTCTACTTATTTTTGATCAAATCTTAAGATCTTTATATTCAAAGTAAGAAAACAGGTTGAAATATTCTCAGTGCACTTAAAACAAACGTTTTTAGGATCCAATTATCAGATTTAAAGTTGTTCAAACACAAATGCTGCTGTCACAGTTTCATTCATAATAATTCAATAAATAATTCAGAATAAGTTTGCTGATTAAACCTTTTGAATATTTCCATTAAGTGTACTTTTATATTAATACTTTTCCTGAAGTAAAAGGATCTGAAGTGTGTAAATGTGATGCTGCTGAAGCTCAAAGTTTTTAATCTGTCTTTATCCGATTTTAATCATTAATGTTCTTAAATTATAGTTCATTTCCATGTTTTATTTGTTATTGCCTTTTATCTATTTTCACGTTTATTTTTTGCATTCATCTCAGATTGTTTTACAGTCTTAATGTTTGGAATTGTGAATCTGCTGAATCCTGGAAGTCCTGATCCAGAACTTTTAAGGTTTCAAGGTTAAAAAAAAAAAAAAAAAAACAAAAAAAAAAACATGTCCGATCAGATAATGTGAACACGACTTCTTCTGTCAAAGTTTAAAATCAAACACTGACTTGTCCTTCTTTTATAGGCCGAGCTGTCTCTTTAAATTTGGACCTCAAACACTAATAAAGCTCCTGACGAGTAATGAGGCGGGCCACAGAGTCCCCCGATCCAGACTGTCCAGGTCCGTTCTGGTCTTCAGGTAGAAAGTCTGTGGGAGGGCTCTAGAGACTACAGTACCCATGAGCCTCAGCTGTCATGGAGAAAAGTCCATCCAGAGCTTCGACACATTTGAGGGTCGACACCTAAAGAGCGTCTGACAACACTCAGACTGGAAGACTGTCGGCTGCTCAGACGGACACAAACCGCAGACGAAGGAGAAGTTCGGTTATCGAGCGTTTTTCATCTCCTCGAGTCCATCTGAAGGAGGCAGAAACACGAAGTACTGGAGGAGAAGCAGGAAAAGGCCTCAGCAGTTATCAGGGAGCAGAGTCCAAACACATGATGGACTCCTGCTGGTGTCTCCAACAGAGTCCTGCAGCTCGTACACATTCGGTCAAAATTACCAATAAAGCACAAGATGACGTAAAGATGCTTGTCCGGAGGATTCGACCACTTTAGAGTTTTATTCTCTTCTGCAAAACTGAGTCACCGAGTGGGCAAAAGGAGCGACTGCACCTGAAGAACCTGAAGCCTCAGATCTCCAGAGGCCCCTCAGGTTCACTGTGTGTCAATTAGTCACTGTAATTTAATTAACTGCTCGTTTTCCTTTGGCTGCTGCTGTTTAGAGTTTAAATACTGCTCTTCAAGATGAACCAATAATCAGATTTCAGTCTTAAAACTGACTCATTCTGACTTTTTTTACCTGAAGGAGAAACTGGTGATCTCCATGTGAGTCTGACCTACAGAGACCAGGTTTCTCATGGTGTTTAACCAAGCCCACAACCTGCTAACTGAATGTAAACACACCGTTTGTGTGTGTGATGGGGGTGTAACAGTAAACTAAGGTGGGGTCTGATTTATCATGTCGTGGTTTTACAGCAGCGCCCCTTCGATGGGCCACAGAACATTTTCTAACAAGCTGAATAATGTAACTTTATCAACTATTTCAGCAGTAACAACGGCGTCACTCTCCAACAACAGTACGCTGATCTTTAATTCAGCATTCAGCAGCACATGAAATCTGTAAATTCACTGTTTGTTTGCTGAAAATATAATGAAACTGTTCCTATTTCAAAATAGGAACATCTGCTTTAAAACTGTCCACTGCCAACATCTCACTTTAAGAACTTTAGTCTTTCAGTTCATACTTCGCTCTCACTGTGAGTGTTCCCTAATTAAAACAGGAAAGATGAATTAAATGACACACAGGAAACCTGAAGCCAGGAAGTGTTACTGCAACACAGATCCAACGACAGGTCTCAGGTTAATCCGGTTTTGTCCCAAATTATGTAGACTCATAAATCATTTATGGTTTTATTTAATTGGTTGATTCATTATTTCATCTCTTAAAGGTTTATGAAAAAGTGTCTGTTTTGTTGGGTTGTCCACCAGAGATGTGATGATTTTACTAATTCGGACTGCAGCTCTCATCATTCAGTTTTGGTGATTTGCTGGTGAAAAGACGTGAAAATCAGACAATGTTTGGAAGAAATGTTCAAGATTTATGACCTTTTCCTCGACAGCATTTTACCGACTGAGTTTAAAGTTTAAAGCAATAACATTCATAAACCTTCACCAGTCGTCACTTTGCATATATGAACCTCTTCCTGTCTGTCTTTGTGCTGAGTCAGCAGACGACTCCTCTTTAGTGCTTCTTGTTGATCCGTCGGGATCTCCTCAAGCCACGCCTCCTTCGGTTCTGATTGGACATCCAGGACCGCAGGAAATACGTGTCGGGGCTCCTCCTGCGGTTGCCGGTCTGGTTCTCCAGGTCGAACTGTCTCTGCAGCTTCAGGGCCAGCGCTCGGTCCTGACGCTCCTGCTGGATCTGACGGATGTACCGCTCGTCGAAGGCCTCCTGACTGACTGACCGGCTCCTCTTTAGGTCAGAGTCCCGGTCCGAATCCAAGTGTTTGGTCTTCTGTTCCCTCTTCTTGCCCCTCCTTGAGGTAGACTGGTTGTGGAGGCTGCTGTCAGACTCCTTCCTTGGACTCTGAGAGTCCTTTGGCACTAATTTACACGACTGGAAACCAGAGTTCTTAGTGTACGGCGAGAACGACTGTTTTCGACTAAAAAGCGCCCCCCCACTGCAGGATTCAGGAGTGCCGACTGTCGGCTCAAAGTCTGAACTTCCTCTGAAAGTCGCCTCGCTGCTGTAGCGGATCGCGGGGACCCGGATCTTTACAGACTGTTTCTGGAAGGTGTCCGTGTCTGCAGCTGGAGGGTCGAACAGCAGCCTCCTCTTGTTGGCGGCCGTCACGCCGTCTCCGTCCCGTCCTGCCAAGGACTGGTTAGTCTTTGTGGTGTTGCCCCCGCTCTCCTCCAGCCCGCCGGTCTTGTTGTGGAGCTCGTTGACAGGGCTTGTCAGTGTCGCCTTGGAGTTCACTTTGAGGCTCTGACGGTCGAGTTCGATCTGCCTCCACTTCTGCAGGACGGCAGGACTGGCCTCGTAGGTGGTGGCCTTCTGCAGGCCGCGGGTCAGGTTCCTGGGCGTGGACTTCACGATGGTGGGCTCCATCAGACGACCGTCTGGCAGGCGTTTGGGCGGCGTGCATGGCGAGCAGACGATGGGTTTGAAGTGGTTGAGTTCTTCAGAGATACTGTCGTTGCTCTCGGGGCTGATGGAGCGCTCGGGGCGAGGCGGAGGGAGGCCCAGAGGAGTCAACGATGACGAAGATGAGACGACAGCTCGCCAAGTGAGCCTCCGGTCGGGAGCAGTGATCGGAGCTGAGACCGAGCGACTGTTCTCCGATGAGAGGAGGATTCCTGCTGTGTAGCTGTGACTGATACCAACCTGACGAACGAGAGAGGAGAGAAGTTTAAAAAACGAGAAAACAGAAAGACAAACTTGTTGTTTTTTGGCTGGCACGTAGCTACAAGATCAACAGAAAAATCCAAAATGTATTCTTGGTGCCACTAACTGAAGCCTTTAAGGGTGACACAGATCTGATCACGAATCACGGATAAAAAGTTTTTAAGGTTTGCACCTTGACAGAACAGCTTGTCTTGTTTTCTTTTTTTGAAAATTAATTTCCCTCTTTTGTGTTCTGTGATTTCCTCCCTGCATCAGGAGCACATATCCAACTTCCTCTTGTGGCAAAAACTCATCCACAGGAATTCAAAATGTTTGAACTTCAGTGAGAAATCTTATCTAAAGGCGTTATCAGTCTACTGGTTTCTCCAGGAAAGCAAAATATAAACCTTAAACTGATTATCAGATGAACTTTTCCCACCTTGTATAAACTCTGAAGATTTTAAAACATATCCTGCAGCCATGTGTGCATTAAAAGAGTTGTTCGTGCAGTTCCTGCCATTTATATGAAACTTGAACCAAATAAATAACCTCTGAATCTTTTTAGTGCCAAACTCTTTTTTACGTTTTGCCTCATTGAGCTGCAGCACGAGGACACAAACTCAGAGAGGGAATTTAAACTCAGACAGCTGAAGCATCATTTTAGTTTCACACAAACTTTAGAAAATATTTTCACATAGAGGAAGGACTGTGGAGTGTTTGTCCTCCATCAGCTCTACGTTTAGAAGGGATCTCTAAATGTCCAGTATGAGTTTATTGTATTATTCGTCTTTACAAGCAGGTTGTTTAACGTACTCTGTCCATCAGGGCTGGCTGGGTGACGACTTTCAGTTTCCCTCCTCTGTCCTCCACCGAGTCTGTGCAGCTCTGACTCCTCTGAGAACCACTGAAGAAGAAAGATCAGTCCAGACATCACGCAACTTCAAATCTGAGATGACTCTGTGATAATAATGATGAAGATGAGAGACTCACCCACTGAGCGCTGCACAGTTTTTGGTTTTCCTGATGAAGGCGGAGATGTTTCTGATCCTCCTGCTGATCGGCTCCTCGTTCTCTGAGTCGGACAGAACTCCCTGAGAAAAACATTTTTGAACACATCTGAGCTGCTGCAGACTGAAGAGATAAAACTGAGCCGGACAATTTGTCATTTAATTCAGACTTACGGGTTCTTCATCGTGTCGGACTGACTCGTCCTTACAGATCAGAGCGTTTCTCCTCTTGGCCTCGTCTCTGTCCTCGGACAATAACAGCTGAAACACAAACCTGACTCAGCCTGAGAGCAACGCTTAAAACTGAAAATCATTTATCAGCTTCACCAAAAAACAAAAGAAACTTAAAGCTTTGCGTACTGCGTTCACTGACAGTAAACCCGACTCACCTTGTGTTTCCCAGTCGGTGCTGATAAAACGTCTGAACACTTTGGGATGAGAGCAGGAGAGACGAAGAACTCTGAAGAGACAAAAACAAAGTCTGTGTGAGCAACTGAAGACAATCAGACTGATTGAAACAGAAAAACAGAAACACACCAAACACATTACACATATTTAAATTGTTTGAGAGATTTATTACATTATAAAGCTACAAAGCATCTTAAATATACAGTATATATGAACATTATGATTGGATAATGTGGATAAAATCCCCCATCACATACACAGTACTGAATTTCCCTGCTGTGAAACTAATAAAGGAAAGGAAAATCTGAAATGATTTCATAAGGACATATTGAAATATGTAATTTAATAACACATAAATGTCTATTTTAGTTAACTTATGGAATGAAAATACTTTACCCAATATTGACATTACACAGTCCTGATTATTGTTCTGCAGCACTGCCTAAAGTGGCTTAAACTGAGCAGTAAAACCTACATTTTAAATGTTGTTCAAGTATGATTGAATTTTTTTAAAAAAAGATCAAAAGAGGTCCCTGATAACAGAGATCAATGCACATTATCTGTTGGACAGCTGAAGTCAGTTCAAACAGTCAGATAAAGTCATGATGAGACAACAACAGTAGTACTGAAGTCAGTCAGCTCCTCCTACAGCTGCACAAGTCTGGACTAGTTCTCCAACCCTCAACCTCAACCTCAAGACAAATCTGACCAAAAAACACTAAATACACAAGTTTACACTTTGTCTGCATTTTACACGTTTATATTAATTAAATACATCAGAAAACATCACAGTGAGTAACATCCAGAGTCTGCTGGAGTCTGTTTTTTAATATTTTCATTGATTTGAATCCAGCAGCTTCGTGCAGAACTCCATTAGAATAAAACAGATTTTAATTCAGCCTTTTAACGCCTCTAATATAATCAAACTGTTGCTAACACAGCTGTGCACAGCTGGCTGAGGGTCGGTGCTGTCAGTTGTACCTGTCAGTGTTCAGAAAGTCTGCAGGCCTCCTGCTGCTCACATTCAACTTAGAATAAAGTTAGACTGATAAACTCGGCTTTTCTGGCGGTTCTTTGGTCAAACAAACAGCCCGCGGCGGTGCTCATACAGCGGGCTGCGAGCTGTAGTTTTCACCGGTAAACACACCGACCTCTCCGGCTGTCGCAGTCCCTCCTGCCTGGCCTGCTGCTGCTCCTCTCGGGGTCACTCCTCCTCCGGAGCCGCTCCTCGCCGCCGGAGAGTCTCTGGGCTCGGCAGCGCGGACAGGCCGGGTGTCCGCAGGGCGGGCTGCCGCCGGGCTGCCCCTCCGCGCAGGCTGAGCACTTCTTCGCCTCGGTCTCCGGAGGGCTGGAGCCGGACCCGCAGCCGGCTCCGGGCCCGGACCCGGACCGGTGCCTGCCGGTGGAGGCGCTCGCCGGTCTACCAGGCCGGTCGGCGGACCCTGCGGTCGCCATCTTCCCTGGTGAGTCTTCTCTCTCCGGTCCGCTCTCAAAACAAACCCCGCCCTGCCGCCGCCAGCTGCCCGGCTGCGGCCCGCGGAGGGCGGGGAGGATCCGGCCGGACCCCGCCCTGCTCCGGAGCGTCACCGGAGAAGGAAGTTTGAAATTAATCTAATAAAAAACGTTTTATTAAACACACTGGAGATGGATGATTATTCCTTTCATATAAAAAACTCTTAATGTCACCATCCACATGAAACCTTAACTAATTTGATTTCACACATTTTTCTCTACATATCTGTATAAAATCTATATATAAGATAAATATATAGCATTATAAAGTGTTATAAAAGTATTAGTAGAATAATATAATAACTAATCAGAAAATAAGAGAAAACTATTTCATGTACTGTATCTCATCGGTCCTTTTATCATTAGATAAGATAGGATAAGATAATCCTTAATTAATCCCTCAGTGGGCAAATTTACAACAGTAAAGGGCAAGAGGCATGGAGATTAAAGGCCAGATATAATATATAAACTATATGAATAATAAAAAGCAGTTATAACAAACAACTTGTATAATTTACTCATTTTAATCCATCCATGTATATCTACTTACGTATATTTACTTCACTATTATACCTATATTTAGGTGCATTTGTATACAAATAAAGTAAATAAGAAATAAAAAATCACACAAAAATCAGGGCAGATTAAATGTACATTTATATTTTTTAGAAATAGAAGAAAGTGTTTTAAAACTAATCAAATCAAATATATAATAAATACATAATTATACAAAGCGGAGCAGATTATATGAACATTTATACATTTTTTTAGGAATAAAATAAGCCCTTTTATTAGTTTTATTATGAAAAGTTGAGAAATAAACCGGAAATAGATCAGTTTGACCTTTGAGGAAGAAGAACAACAACAATGGCGGCGCGCGGTGACTGCAGCCGGTGGAGGAGGATTTCTGAGAGCTGAAGGTGAAGACAGACAGGTGAAATACTGAAAATCTTTAAAATGCACCCTTGAATTTGTACCCAACTGGGAGAATTTAAAACCTGTTAGGGTACAAATTAAAGGCTGCCTGTGATTTATTCTGGACATTTTAAGTGCAGAGATTCTGTACTTAAAATGTCCAGAATCAGTCCATATCAGTCAAAGCTGAACATTAAGCAGACTGAGATCCAGATAAATGATTTTTAGAAAAACAGCCGGTAGTTGTTGAGATCTTCTCGTAGACCAAGGACCAGCAGCCAAACCTTGGTCATTAAAATCATCTTAACACACGTGCTTCCTGTTCTAGTCCTGGTCTCCTGGTTTCCTGGTCTGGTTCCAGTCCAGGATGCAGGGCAGCAGGCCGGTGGTGGAGGTGGTCCGTCTGGGCATGGTCTCCTACCAGGAGGCTCTTCGACTGCAGCAGTTTTATGTGAACCAGCACCGGTCCGGTCTGGCTCACACTCTGCTGTTGTGTCAGCACCCACCGGTCTACACCACTGGGATCCGCCACAAACCTTACCCCGCCCCCCTTCTGGACCAACTCCGCCAGCTGGGGGCCGATGTCCACCGCACCAACCGAGGAGGACTCATCACCTTCCACGGGCCAGGACAGCTGGTCTGCTACCCGGTCCTCAACCTGACCAGCTTCAAGAAGGTCTGAACTGATTTACTGATTTTAATGCAGCTGAATATGAGCAGACGTGTGAGAGTCTGATCTGATCTCTCAGAGTGTTCGCTGGTACGTCTGTGAGCTGGAGAAGACCATCATCTCCGTCTGCAGCAGGTTTGGCATCAAGGCGTCGACTTCTCCTCATACCGGGGTTTGGGTCGGAGACAACAAGATCTGTGCCATCGGTACAACAACACAACATTTCATCCTAAACTTTGAACTTCGTCGTCTTTGTTCTTGTCTTAGTCTTGTCTTAGTCGGATTAATAAACCTTCTTAACTCACAAAGTTTTTTCAAATCACTCAGTTCAACTTGATTTGATCATAAAATAACTTATACAAAAAAACAGTTGTCAGAAATCTGCAGACAAATAGTAAATGACAAACAGCATCAAAGTCAATGATCTGTGCCATGTCTGAAGGTTGTTTTCTTGTTGTGTTTTTAAAGGAATCCACTGCGGTCGCTACATCACATCTCACGGCTTGGCTCTGAACTGTAACACCGACATGTCGTGGTTCGGCCACATTGTACCGTGTGGTATTGAAGGTAAAGGAGTGACGTCACTGAGCACTGAGCTGCAGAGAGATGTCAGCGTGGAAGAAACAATCCCTCACCTGCTGGACGCCTTCAGAGATCAGTTCAACTGTCAGCTGGCGGACGGACAAATGCCTGAAACTGATGAGGACAGTGGAGGATCATCAGCATAGAAACTGACTTTGACTTTGAGAAAATTAAAACATGACAAACATTCTCTTCAAACACTTTTTAATATCAGTTTCATCTCTGTGCCAAAAAGAGAGGGGAAGGTCCAGGATGTGTTTACCCAATTCCGTCTGATCTACATGTTGCATCTTGTTAGCTAAAAGCTCTTAAACCTCTATAACACTTACCGATTACTTTCAAAAGCAGCTCTGCATTTGTTTTCATTTACAGTTGATTCAGTGTTGGATTTGTTACCAGGTAAATGTCACAGGATGAAGCCCAAATTTGGGGTTTTAAAGACATTTTACAGTGTTTTATTCACACCTTTTTAACAGGTAGAGCAACATCAAAAAAATCATTCCAGCCATCCAATAGCCAGCCATTAATTCACATCTTAACAAAAGCAGAACTAAGGCCCTCAGGGGGAGAAATTAAGGGTCTTTAATACACCTTACCATAGGGGGTTCTTTACCTGCTAGAAACCCACTGTACCAAAGCCCACAACAAAACACCCCATTATAGAAATAATTAATGATTCCCCTCAGATCCATCATCATGAGTGGGTGAATAAATGGTATTTTAAAGTAAAGGGTGTTTGACACTACTGCTAAAACCACAGTACCTCATTTTTACATTTTTGTTTAACACCTGTTTAGTAAATAACATTAAAGTCTGGTTTCTTTTTTGAATACACTGTATTCACAAAAGAAAGAAAACAATTAGACACCATAATCTCATAATTAGATATTATCTTGTAATTACAAGATACAAGCTCCTATAATTACGAGATCAGGATGTCCGTGGAGCATCTTGCTCAAAGACACTGTAGCACGGGGGAGCTGGGGATCAAACCGTCAATCCTCTGATTGGTGGACGACATAGTGGATGTGAAAGCAGGCAGCTGTTTACATGTTAGCATCAACTACTTAATAAGGTGATAATATGTCAGATGTTTTGCTGCCTTCATGTGGACAAAACAAAAATAGTGGCTTAAGACTGCGAGCCACCATAAAACCTGACAGGAAGTGAAAATGATGTTGAAATTTAAGCACACATTTCAAAATCTGAAAGACAAAAACTTAACTAATTCATGTTTGCTACAAGTGATATTCCTCGTCTAAATAAAAATGAAAATGTGCAAATTTAAGGGCTTTTTGTTGTGATTCTTTATCCACTAGAATCTGACTTTTATTTGTTATGGTGAAGGAGGCACTGTGAGGATCATATTCTTTGATTTCTCCAGTGCTTTCAAGGTGCAGGTGATGGGTGTTGACGACACAGTGATCTCCTGGATTACTGACTACTTGACAGGCAGGCCACAGTTTGTCCGTCTGGGCAGTGTCCTGTCTGATGTGGTGGTCAGTGATACAGGAGCTCCACAGGGAACTGTGCTTTCTCCCTTCCTCTTCACCTTATACACCACTGACTTTCAGTACAACTCTGAGTCATGTCATCTACAGAAGTTTTCTGATGACTCAGCTGTTG
Source organism: Scortum barcoo (assembly GCA_023238725.1). Lineage (NCBI taxonomy): Eukaryota > Metazoa > Chordata > Actinopteri > Centrarchiformes > Terapontidae > Scortum > Scortum barcoo. The sequence goes on from JAKKUS010001168.1 coordinate 22,176, forward strand.
TCGGGTGTATAAGAGAGGGAGAGGAGGGTGAGTACAGGACACTGATAGACAACTTTGTAGAGTGGTCCGAACAGAATCACCAGAGGCTGAATGTCAACAAGACCAGAGAGATGGTGATCGACTTCAGGAGGAAGAAGATGCCTTCACAGCCACTACGGATCAGGGGGGAGGTGGTGGATGAGGTGGAGGACTACAAATACCTGGGAGTGGTGATCGACAACAGACTGGACTGGAAATCTAATCACGGAGGCTGTGTACAAGAAGGGGATGAAGCAGACTCTATTTCCTGAGGAAGCTGAGATCCTTCAACGTGGGCAGCAGGATGTTGGAGATTTTTTACCAGTTCTGTTGTTGCCAGCGCCATTTTCTTTGCTGCCGTGTGTTGGGGCAGCAGCATCAGAGCCAGCGACACTAACAGACTTGATAAAATCATCAAGAAGGCTGGCTCTGTGCTTGGTCTCAGGCTGGAGTCCCTTTTGAGACCGTGGTGGAGAGGAGAATGCTGAATAGACTATTATCCATCATGGACAATGATCAGCAGCCTCTCCATCACACAGTAGACAGACAGCAGAGTACCTTCTCTCACAGGCTGCTCCAGCTCTGCTGTCGAAAGGACAGATACAGGAAATCTTTCCTGCCACATGCTCCACCTGCCATCTCACTGTACAATAACAGCTAATACTCTGGTCATAACACACAGTCTATAAGCACTTTATGGGTTTTTTTATACACACTGTTCAGCTTATCTGTTCACTTCACTGCACCTTATATTTATTTTGCACTACAATCAATACTGCTATTTATACATTTTCTATACATTTTGAC
>JAKKUS010001169.1:0-11899 GCA_023238725.1 Scortum barcoo
TCACTTCTTGCTGTAAGTCTGACAGAGGAAGGAGAGTGAATTATTAACATGTATCAGACACCAAGTGCCAAGAACATGTTTTAAAGAAATAATTCAACCTTTTTGGAAATTCACACAAAGAATTAGAAGGTTTAATCCAGATCAATCTTCTTATCTAACTTTGAAGAACTCAAACATGCTTACAAATATGGTTATTTACCTTTCAGACAGTGAAATGTTAATACGTACCTTTATTTGTCTTTTCAAGTTTTCTGTTCTCTCCTTCTTTTGTTTGTAGTTGTTGCTCCAATTCTGAGAGAAAAAGGCAAAAAAAAAAACACAACTACATGAAAAAAAAAATTTCTTCAACATCCCACTTGTAGGAAGAAGGTTGTTTTACCAAACAGATCATTTTGCCATCACGTTATGTTAAATGTGTTGAATGACATCAGAAATACAATAGTAGGAAAGTGACAAACTGACTAACCGGTGACGTTTTGTTGAGCTGCTCTGGTTGCCTGTTTCTGAGCCTTTTTCAGTTGTGCCCTCAGATCAGCAATCTCCATTACTAGCAGAGACAGAGCAGTGTTATTTTGTGCTTAAAGGAAACAAAATGAGGCAGAACAGTCTGGATATCATCAGATAATGTGTAATTCATTTTAATTCCGAAACATGAAAACCTATACATTTGTTATTTGTTTTAAAAGCAAAAATGAAAAAACAAAATCACACTTTCTATTCCTTTTTTTTGCTTCCAAGTGAAAAATGAGAAAACCTAAATAAAAAAACGGGAATAAAATGATGAGAAAAATGAGAAAACAAGTACTGGAAATAAAGAGAATTGATCCGACCAGAGTGTCTTTTATATTTTCATGTATTCTTGCAAGAAGGTGAGCTGTCAGACAACTGAGTGCATGCTGGATGAGGACTCACAAGTGATAATAGAAAAAGCAGATACCTATAGTGGGATACAATCAAAGGCATGTGAGACAGAGAGAGGGTGCAATGTCTTGTCATCCCTCCTAGTAGATTGTTTAAGGGTTACATCGTCTGCGTGCGAAAGGAATCTAGAAAGAAGATATTTAATCAGACTGTTTGTAATCAGATCTCCCTGTCGCATGATGACCGTCATCAGTCAGAGGTGTCTCTTTTAAAGGAATTTAGGTCATGGTAAGTGTAAAGTATAAAGGCAATTTCTAAAGAAAACATGAATAGTGAGGGTGGAATTTCCATTACACAAATTAGCTAAAAAGAAAAGGAAGATTTTTTTACTTTCGTTTTGTTACAAAAAACAGGTGCATATATTTGTGTGAATAGCAAATTATCAGATGCTACCCAGACCCGTAACTTTAGCAAACAAATTTTTTTTCATACTTGACTGAAAATTCTTTGCATCTGCTGCCTTCAGTCGAAGTTCACTGTCTTGCAGTTGCCTCTTTGTCAAATCCAGTCTCTTTTGTAGCTCTGAAAATGATCAGTGAAATACAAAATCTTAAAATCAAAATCTCTGCATGCATTACTTCACAGTGTTTCAAAATTAAAGAGTTGAATTTTGTTCTTTACCTTTGAGTCTATCAGCATTCACATCTTTAAGGGCTGATATCTCATCTTCCAGTGGTTTGATTTTCTTGTGAAGTTCCATAATCTGAGCCGCTACAATAGGACAGAGAAGGCTACTTTTACTGTTCTTACACCATTTTATAAGTCTGTATTGTTTTTTTGACCAAAACTGAGCAGAACACCTACACAAGTCTGCAATCCTCGTGTCACTAAAGTCCAGTGCTTGTGTCTTGTCTTTTATTTGATTTCTGATGTCTTCCAGTTCATTCTCCAAAACTTTAGGAAAGACAAAAAGGATTTTATTTTCTTAAAATGTATGAAATGTATCACAATAAATGTGCCTTGAAATGGCTCCCCACCTTTAATTTTCTCCAAATCTGCTTTTGTCTGACTCTCTTCTTGCTTCTTCAGTCTCGCTAATTCATCTTGTTGAGACAAGATTTGAAACACTAACAAAAGAAAGGTTGGATTATGTGGGTTAGATTAGTTCAGTGGGTACAAAACCATCATCAACTCATCAGTGAGAATGGAACAAGTACATGTTGCTTTATTCTGATGACCACTCACTCAGTTTAGTATTTTCATTGTTTTCATCTTGAATTCCATCGATCAAATTATTCAAATGGTCTTGGAGTGCTGGAGACAGGAGATGAAGAACACCATTTTTTCATGTGAGATATGTAATGCTTTTACTGCGTATTCAAAAAATGCAATGTTCAAAAATGTTCTAAAAATAAAGTTTGTTTCTGCCACTCACCTGTAATCTTATTGTAATCTGTGTCATTTGTTGCAACATTCACCAATTTCTCAATCTCTGTTTGTATTGCAATAATCTGAAGAACTGGAAGACAGGTTGAACATTAATAATCACATTCTAAGATCTGAAACTTAATCAAGTAATTCAGTGTGACAATCATGTTCTACTCACATCTTTCTGGTTGAGAACTTCTTGCATTTAACTCCTCCGTTTTTTGGGCCAGCTCATTTGTTTTCTCATCTATAATTTTTTGAAGTTCTACAAAACAAAAACAAAACATATTTGACTTAAATATCCTTTGTGTTGTGCCTTAATGCCTTATTAGAAGTAACACCCCGAATTATTGTGTAGACGTAGCCATTTTATTTTCACACAGTGCTTCATTTAAACAACATGGAAACAAAATATCTAAGGAACTGTTTACACTTCACATCACTCAAAAACATGGGCAGTATTAAACTGTACGGTGACAATTAAACACACACTTACCTTTTATCTTGGTTTCAGATTCAGTGTTTTGCAGCTGTTTCTTTAGTTCCTCTAGTTGTAGAGTCAATGTAGAAACCTGAAGAGCTGAACGAACCAGATTGAAAAGAAACTCAATTAAATAAGCATTTTCATTGTCTTATCTTTTTTCTATACTTAACATGCATATGTAGATCATCACGCAACTCTTGTCACAGGTTAAGAGAAAGATATGAAGGAGCAGAGTGGATTTTTTTTATGAAAGAATTAATTTTCTACATTTAAAAATATGGACATAGCAGTAGCTGCAAATAACTATGATGCAATAATAATAACAAAGAATGTTTGTAACAGAAAAATTTAGGTTGCGTCTGGCATTCACACCAACTGCGTGTGACAAACATAGGTGTACAATACAGTTCAAACAATACTTCATCTCCACCACTCACCAAGTGAAGTAACAGTGTCGGATTTGGATTGCAGTTCCTTTATTTTGGCATCCAGGTCATTCTGCAGGTCTGCAAGTTCACATTTGTAACAATTTTTGATCCCACAGTCAGAAGAACTTAAAACATTTGAATGTTACACTCTCTGAGGAGTGTAAGCAATTTGTCTCTGAGTTAAACTTTTCTTTATGTGAATGCAATAGTCTTGAGTTGACAGGAAACATCGCACAGCAAGAGTTTCTGTATAATTTTCTCATTTTAATTATTCAATTCATCTGTTGAGCCACATCATGAGCCGATTGCTGTCCCTAAACTTAACAACACCCTATTTCATATCACTTTATGCAGATGATGCTGTCATACATATATAACTATTTGAGAGGTTAAATAAGCACTATGGCAGCAATATAATCTTTAAACCACATCCCTGGAAATTTTCAGAATGTAAATAATTCTAGGGTTACTATTTAACCTGCGACTCACATTAAGGCTTCAACCTTTCCAATAAATAAATTCTCTGGAGGGGTTGAGCTGGAAGATTTTAAGCAATGTTATAGATTTTTTTCCCATCACCCTTTATTTAGATTGGGCTCTAAAGCTGCTTAGCACAAAAAAATGAAAAATTGGTTTATGAATAATGTCCTCTCTGTGTAGTACAAAATCTTCATTTGCTAAACACAAAAGGACGAAAGCAGTACTTAAAACAGACAAAAAATCCATTATTTTCCAACAACAGAGATTGTTGGCCAGCAGAGACAGTCAGTAAAAAGTCAACAGACACTATACTCACTTTTAAGTTTCTCCTCAAAACCGGAGCACTGTGCCTCTGTCTCGTTCAATTGATTCTGCAGAGCTGGTTAAAAGAAAACAACCCATTTATGTTCAACTTAATCTTCTTTATCATTTCTTACTGCAGAAACCTACGTGCGCTGGGACTGAACTTACCTTTGATCTGAGCTCGATCTCGAGATTGCTCCACCCTTTCCGCCTTCAGTTGTTCCCTTAGCTCTAGAAAAACACATTTTACCTTATGTTATTGAACAGACAATTTTTGGATGTTAATCCAGTGATCTTTGAAGAAAATGAGATACTTACGAGTGATTGTTAAAGACCATGTAGTGTTGTCATTGTGACGTTCTATTTCTATATTTCTCAGTTGGTTTTGCAGATCAGTGACATTAAGAACTGAATGACACACAAATAACATATTGTGAAGAAATATATTTCAGATTATTTCTAAATAATTAATATAAACACTGTGTTCCCTGTTTACTTACTCAGCTGGGCACTTGTCTGATTCTTCTCATTCAGATCATTGATATATTTCTGCAGCTCGTTCTTCTTGGCTGTGAGATCATTTCTGAGCTCTGAGAAAAATCAAAACATTATAGTACATTAAGATTACAACCTTTGTACCATCTGATAACTTGACTTAACATGCACCGTCTGCTGTTTCATTACATAGCAGATACTTACGGGTTACTTGAGTGTTTCGTAACATCTGGAGGTCTGACAACTGTCTCTGCAGCTGCTCCACCTGACTCTGCAAAGTTATGACTTTCAATACTGAAGCACACCACAACAGAAAGGGGGAAATGGTGTTTATTTCAAAATACTCTGTAATAAGACTGTGCAGAACTTGTTAAAATTGTTTCAAACTCACTCAGTTTTGTGTCACTCTTGTCATCTATTTCAGTGATAAGGCCATCCACTCTGTTTTGCAACTCTAGGAAAAAAAGCAAACTGTCTTCAGTGTACTTTAAATTGATACAGTTGTGATTTCTTAAATAATGTCACCCTAAATTGGTAAACTGGCATTTTAAATAAGACTGACCTATTACACGTCCACTGGTGGTCTCATTGGCGGCCTTTTTCTGAAGGTCAAATATCTCATCCTGCAGCTCAATGATTTTTAAAACTGAAACAAACAAATATGCAGTGAGCTTGACTGAATCTGTTAAGAGCAACTACTCACTGGTGTCTATCTTCTTCCTCTTACTACAACTTTAATTGAAAATACAGTTAAAGTCATGTATATATTTGAAAACACAGGCTAGTACATGGAAAACTTTAAATGTCATAAAACTGTCAGAAGGGCTCAAAAACAGGAAAGCACCACGAAAACCAACACAATAACATTCAAATCTTCTGATGGTGTTTCCATTCTGTAAATATCATCACAATTTATCTAACAATTACTGTATTTATTTCGTTGTCTTCTATCAGTGACCCAGATGATCACAGTCTAATCAAATCAATGCGCTCACTTATTTTTGGGTTGGCAATCAGTCTCTCTATATCTGCAGTCTTGGAGTTCAGTTCATCTTGCTTCTCCTTCAGTTGCCTCTGCAGCTCTGCGAACAGACAAATGTTAAGGAAAGAACTTATATATTAAGGAAATTTAATTTTTGAAAGTTTTGATAAAATTCTGTCGAAAAATCTGCAATTCCCTAAACTTGTTTCAAGATTCAAGCAAAGAACAGAAATGTAACAGTGCCTGATGAAATACTGAATTAAGACATATGTACATGCCTGCTGTTACTCACCTGAGATCTTCTTTGGGTCCTCTGTGGTGGAGTTCAGATCCTTCAGAGTCCGCAGCTCATCGTGCAGGTTTATCACATTCAGGACTGACTCGGAGAAACAGAGCAAAGATCACTACACAGCCTGTAATTCTGTCACAAACTATCAAGTGTGAAAACGAGCAGGAGGGATGTCATCTATCATGAGGCACTGTACTGGGGCGATAGTGGCAATGATGCACTGTAACGTCACTCACTGAGTGCTGCGTTGGAGTCTCCGGATCTTTTCAACTCTGTAATCTTCTCTTGAAGTTCAGTCTTCACCTCTGACAGAAACACACACAGAAACCACATCAGGGCTCAGAATAAAACATGACTCACCAGAGCCTTTAGCTGAAGTCGTATTTACAACTTACGCTCATGTCTTTCTTCCAAACTGGAGCATTCTTTATTCTTTAACTGCAGCTTCCTCTGCATCTCTGTTGTAGGCAAAGATGAAGCCATGTGAGCTCACCACCAGTTTTAAGAGCAGTTTTTATCAATGAAAATAAAATAGACTCACCATTTATTTCAGCCTGAACTTTGGCATATTCCCTTTCTTTGGCTTGAAGCAGAGTCTGAAGAGCTGATTTGTAAAAATGACAAAAGAGATTTGTGTACATATAGGCCAACATTTTTTTATTTAGCCTGACTTTAACAGTAAAAATAGAAGGACTCACCAGTCACTTGACTTGCTGAAGTTGGCCCATTAACTTGCAGCTTTCTCAATTCTTTTGTCAGGTTTGTGATTTCCATGGCTGATCAAAGTAAAAGAAAAGATGTCAGTGTCAGGAAAATAACATAAACATGTCCTCCAGTTAAAAGAATAACCATAATTTAGTGTGACTTACACTTTCTGAGAACAGCATTAATAATAGCATATAATGAATATCCATTGCAAATAAACATCTAGAAATCTGTTTAGAAATCACAAAAAAAGATGCTCCTTGAATGCCCAGAACTTGTCTGAGAATCATTACATTTTTAGATTTTCTTCAGTATCAATGCACATTGCAAGCAGGAGCTGGTAATAGCTAATCTGGCACACTTTTAATGTTTTTTTCCAAAATGTCTCAAAACAGTCTCACAAAATCATCAGACAGAAAATCACTATCATTGGTGTCTTACTGGTATCATTATTCTGGTAATGATCCAGTATCAGAAATCCACATTTACCTCAGAATGACAGGTTAAGAAAAAACTTCAACACCACATTAAATGATGCATAAATGCACTTGGGAAGGCAGAGACCAGTCTGCCTCTTTTTTATACTCATACTTACTCAGTCGTTCATTGGCATTATCTGCTTCCTTCAGTAGTTTCTGCAAGTTTTCTTGCTGTTTCTTCTCACCGTCCAAAACACTTCTTAGCTCTAGGGTGACAATTTTTTTGTTTATTTATGTGTTTGTGACTTTGCTGTTAGAGTAACTTTAAGATATATTTATAATTTTATCATTTCATGATCTTTGACAGAGGAAGGAAGTTGACTCATCACCATCTATCAGACACCAAGTGCCAAGAGCATGTTTTAAAAGAATAATTCAACCTTTTTGGGGATACGCACAAAGAATTAGAGAGAAGGTTAAATCCAGATCAATCTTCTTATTTAACTTTGAAGAACTCAAATATGGTTATTTCCCCTTCAGTGAAATGTTCAGTACGTACCTTTATTTGTCTTTTCAAGTTCTTTGTTCTCTCTTTCTTTAGTTTGTAGTTGTTGCTCCAATTCTGAGAGAAAAGGCGACAAATAACCACAACTACATGAAAAAAAACATTTTTTCTTCTTCAACATCCCAGTTGTAGGAAGAAGGTTGTTTTACCAAACAGATAATTTTGCCATCACGTTATGTTAAATGTGTTGAATGACAGCAGAAATGCAATAGTAGGAAAGTGACAAACTGACTAACCGGTGACGTTTTGTTGAGCTGCTCTGGTTGCCTGTTTCTGAGCCTTTTTCAGTTGTGCCCTCAGATCGGCAATCTCCATTACTAGCAGAGACAGAGCAGTGTTATTTTGTGCTTAAAGGAAACAAAATGAAGTGAAACATAAGCTAATGGGAACTTTTTCATACTCGACTGAAAATTCTTTGCATCTGCTCCCTTCAGTCGAAGTTCACTGTCTTGCAGTTGCCTCTTTGTCAAATCCAGTCTCTTTTGTAGCTCTGAAAATGATCAGTGAAATACAAAATCTTAAAATCAAAATCTGTGCATGCATTACTTCATAATACATCACAATGCAACTGTCATATATTTTGTTTTATACCTTCAAGCCTTTCAGCGTTTGCTTCTTTAAGGTCTGATATCTCATCTTCCAGTGGTTTGATTTTCTTCTTAAGTTCTGCAATCTCAGCCGCTACATTAGGACAGAGAAGGCTACTTTTACTGTTCTTACCATTTGATAAGTCTGTTTTGTTTTTTTTACCAAAACTGAGCAGAACACCTACACAAGTCTGTAATCCTCGTGTCACTAGAGGTGAGCTCTTGTGTCTTTTCTTTTATTTGATTTCTGATGTCCTCCAGTTCATTCTCCAAAACTTTAGGAAAGACAAAAAGGATTTTATTTTCTTAAAATGTATGAAATGTATCACAATAAATGTGCCTTGAAATGGCTCCCCACCTTTAATTTTCTCCAAATCTGCTTTTGTCTGACTCTCTTCTTGCTTCTTCAGTCTCGCTAATTCATCTTGTTGAGCCAAGATTTGAAACACTAACAAAAGAAAGGTTGGATTATGTGGGTTAGATTAGTTCAGTGGGTACAAAACCATCATCAACTCATCAGTGAGAATGGAACAAGTACATGTTGCTTTATTCTGATGACCACTCACTCAGTTTAGTATTTTCATTGTTTTCATCTTGAATTCCATCGATCAAATAAGTCAAATGGTCTTGGAGTGCTGGAGACAGGAGATGAAGAACACCATTTTTTCATGTGAGATATGTAATGCTTTTACTGCGTATTCAAAAAAATGCAGATGTTCTAAAATGTTCTAAAAATAAAGTTTGTTTCTGGCACTCACCTGTAATCTTATTGTAATCTGTGTCATTTGTTGCCTCACCAATTTCTCAATCTCTGCTGGCCAATTTCTCAATCTCTGTTTGTATTGCAATAATCTGAAGAACTGGAAGACAGGTTATTGCTAACATCTGAACATTAATAATCACATTCTAACATCTGAAACTTCATAGCTTGACTATATATATGTGTGTGTGTGTGTTTGTGGGTGTGTTGTTGTGTGTTATTTGGGGTGTGTTGTTAATCATGGTCTACTCACGTCTTTGTGCTTGAGAACTTCTTGCATTTAACTCTTCTGTTTTTTTGGCCAGCTCATTAGTTTTCTCATCTATAGTTTTTTTAAGTTCTACAGAACAAAAAAATATTTTGACTTGTAAATCCCTTGTGTTTCATGCCTCAATAGAAGTACCACCTCACAATGTTGTGTAGATGTTTCTCTGTCACTTAACTGCACAGTAGTCATTTTATTTTCACACAATCATTTACATATTTTGTGGAGTGCTAAATTTAGACAACATGGAAACAAAATATTTCAGGAACTGTTTACACTTCACATCACGCAAATATGGGACACATGGGCAGTATTAAACTGTACAAATAACAATTAAACACACACTGACCTTTTATCTTGGTTTCAGATTCAGTATTTTGCAGTTGTTTCTTTAGTTCCTCCAGTTGTAGAGTCAATGTAGAAACCTGAAGAGCTGAAAGAACCAAATTGAAAAGACGTCCAACTAAATGTCTGACGTTTTTCCTTATCCTTCAATTGTATCTTCAGATCAGGATACAACTCAATTTCAAACAATTTGATCAACAGTACAGTGTAGGGCTGCGACTTACAATTTTCATCATCAGTTAATCATCATTGCTTGAGGTACCAACTCCTTCCTTACCCAGAGAGAGCAATCTGCTTTCCTCTCTGACTCTCATCCCAACCACTTTATGCCTAGCAAACTGTCAAGTGCATGATGGAGTTCGCAGTCTGATGAAGCCAACAGACTCACATCATCTGCAAACAGCAGAAATGAAATTCTGGGGTCCTCAAACTGGATGCTCTCCTTCCACTGACCGTGCATTGAGAAAATTGTTGATAAGGGACAACCTTTGCAGAAGTCAATACCCATTGAAAACATTTTTCACTATGTACTGAAAATATGGACACACTTTTGTTATATAAGGGCCAGTTTTCTCATGGCAACAGCCTTAGTACCATGTACTCCTGCAGTACCCCCCGACAGGATCCCGTCGGCGGACACAGTCTCCTGCCTCAGAAGTCCCATGTGCCAACTTCTTCAGCCTGACAGCTTCTTTCACCATTGTTGTCCACAAGGTCCGACATGCTTGGGTTTACCGGGGCTGTTTGGTAGCCTCACCCACTATCTGATCCAATTCTGATCCAGATGGTGATCCCTTGAAAGCTCTACCTCTCTCTTCACTAGTGTTTAAGACATACAATCAAGGATCCAATAATAAGACCACAAAGTTTATCAATAACCTTTGGTTGTAGGGTGTATGCTTGAACACAGTGTTTGTTATTGTTAATCCATGACTAGCACAAAAGTCTAATAACAAATCACCACACAGGTTCAGATGAAGCAGGCCATTCCCCCCAATCATCTACCTCCAGTTTTCTCCATTGCTGCCCATGTGAGCCTTGAAGTCCCCCAATAGAACTATAGAGTCCCTAAGTGGTACCTTTTCCCTAACACGACTCAGAGACTCTAAGAAGGCCAGGTACTGGTGTTTGGTGCATAAGCACAAACAACAGTTAGAGACTTCATCCCTGCAACTTGCAGTTGCATAGAGGCAACCCTCTTCTTTACCAGGGAGTAGTAAAACACAGTGGCACTAAGTCAAGGGCTTGTGAGTATCCCAACACCTGCCTGGAGCTTCTTACTGTGGGCAGCTCTGGAAAATCAGAGTATTTTGGATAAGGTGCTGCAGGGTCTTTTTGGCGGATTCCTTTAGTCTCTGTGAATCCTTCTAAGGCTGGACCCTCCCTTGGGACCAATTACTACTGCCAAGCTGTCAGGGTCACATGGGCATGCAAACCTCTCCTTGCCTTAGACCTGATTTTGACAAATGGGATGCCAGCAAGAAATTGGTGACTCTTTCCACCACTTCCAATTTCTTCACAGGAAGCAGAAAGAGTGGAACATCATATGGGCAAGACTTCCTCTCACACATGGGTGTACAGTACAGTTCAAACAATAACATAGCTCCACCACTCACCAAGTGAAGTAACAGTGTCGGCTTTGGACTCCAGTTCCTTCATTTTGGCATCCAGGTCATTCTGCAGGTCTGCAAGAAGACATTTGTAACAACTGTTGATCCCACAGACAGAACAACTTTTTAAACAATTTATTTTGGAGTTAAACCTTTCTTTGAGCTTATTCAATAGTTTGGGATTTAACAGACAACATTTAATCAGCATTCTCTCCTTTTTCTCTTCCTTCTCTCTCATAATTTGCATCACCTTTTAAAGCAACTTGTGAAATTTGTCAACGCCATGTCATCACTTTATGCAGATGATGCTGATCTAATTGTGTTTAGTCTATGCTGTCAATAAGTGATATTCTAACTTTTTTTTCCCCATCACCCTTTATTTAGTTTGGGCTCTAAAGCTTCTTGGCACAAAAAAAGGAAAAATGGTTTACCACTTATGAATAATCTTATCATTTGCTAAACACATAAGGATGAAATACTCCTATTTTTAACAAAAGCAGTACTTAAAACAGACAACAAATCCATTATTTTCCAACAACAGAGATTGTTGGCCAGCAGAGACAGTCAGTAAAAAGTCAACAGACACTATACTCACTTTTAAGTTTCTCCTCAAAACCGGAGCACTGTGCCTCTGTCTCGTTCAATTGATTCTGCAGAGCTGGTTAAAAGAAAACAACCCATTTATGTTCAACTTAATCTTCTTTATCATTTCTTACTGCAGAAACCTACGTGCGCTGGGACTGAACTTACCTTTGATCTGAGCTCGATCTCGAGATTGCTCCACCCTTTCCGCCTTCAGTTGTTCCCTTAGCTCTAGAAAAACACATTTTACCTTATGTTATTGAACAGACAATTTTTGGATGTTAATCCAGTGATCTTTGAAGAAAATGAGA
>JAKKUS010001171.1:0-29665 GCA_023238725.1 Scortum barcoo
TACGCTTACAATAGCAGAAGACCAGACCTTAAGCACATGCTCATTTCACTGTATTGCTTGCCAACACCAGCCAGGCTGGAGCGTAATCAACACTGGTCTGAACAAAAAATTAACATACATTCACAGAGGCATAATTTACTGCAGGACTATTATTGTAGATTGTATATGTGCATTGGCTGTAGAGGTTACCTGTCCTCGCAGACCTGCCCTGGTGGTAGTGAAGTTGACCTCTGTAACCACGGAAACTGCATCAGGTGGGATGAAGGGGGTGGGATTCCGTGTTGCCATGAAGAGACGGAAGTCCTCGTTGTAATCAATGACCTTATCTCCTATCTGAACCACATATCTAGGACCTGTGTGTGTGTGTGTGTGTGTGTGTGTGGTGCGTGTGTGTGAGAGAGAGTGTGTGTGTCAGAGTTGGACAGAAAGAAGGAGAGTCTCTATTAACAACATATACTGTGTCATACAGGCTGGGTCCACTGTAAATCCTATCTTCACCTTTTTACTTTCTCCTCTACTCCCTGTCTTCTAGATGTCTGCAATGCAGTACTGCCATGCCTATGTCTGGCCTTTTTTTCCATCCTGTTCAACACCACATTTAAGTGGATAACTTGCCCTTTCTCACACTTTCTCTGCCCCCAGTCTTTTCAATTCAGCTTCAAACAGACAACCGCCTCTCCCTGGATGATTCATAGCCTTATGAATCACCCTCATTTTCACAGGTATGTTTCCAACCTCTCTTTACACGTACCTACATGATTCAAGTAACTGTTTGGAGCTGTGATTGGTATGCAATTATCTAAGCCAAGAAACAAAAATATCACAGGTGAAATCCAAAGGGCAAATTAAAAGATGTCCATGGACTTTATTTTTGTGGGTATCTTCTTCAATTTTACTAGAGAATGTCAAATAAATTGCTCGATAAAATATAATGAACAAAAACAGATCGGCATGAAGTATTGCAACAACCACTCTTTCTGAGGACTTTGGATTTACAAGGTTACACTATATGTAATTATCATCACCTCTTAAAATGGCTATGGAAAGACTGATGTTTCATGAATGCGCCTGTCTTTCAACTTTGCAAAGCACTTTGATAATACACGCACATATAAATAATGCATGTGTGAAGCGCATGTTTTAAATAATGGAATTGTGTGTCAGAAGAAATTGCATCCTTTAAGTATGTCAGCCAGTATGTCACATGTATGGTGTGCATATATACTGCATGTATGTGTAAATCTGGTGTAAAATAATGGATTTTCATGGATAAAAGTGTCTTATTGCTTTGTGTATGCACAACTTACTTCTTACAAGCTCACTCATTCTAAAGTGAGAGAAACAAACACTGGGAAATTCCAGGAAACGCAGTAAGTAGTAGTTAACTTTTTAGTTAGGAACCAGAATCTGGTTAAACCTCTGAATTATTCTCAAACAAGTTGCGGAATCAATTATTTACCCCATTTGTATGACAATGGTGTTTGTGAGCGTGTGCATACCCTGTGCTACGAGGTCCCTCCTCAGAAGTGGGTAGAGCACAGGTTCAACTCCGTCCATCTCTTGGATAATAAGAGTTTTTCCAAATCTGACTGCCAGTTCTAGGGATGTCATGAAGTTACTATCCTGTAGAGAGCAGACACACAGACACAATTTTAAGAACAGCTTGAATTATTATATATATTTATTGTTTACCATTTGAATTTATACAAAGTGTTGTTTTTCTAAGGTTGCTTTATCAAAAACCAAACACTAATATTTTTTTTCTCATAATGACTGTCCTTTCAGTTAACTTAGGTACACACAAACTAAAGGTCATCTGACTGAGTCTGCCATATGAGAATCTGTGCTCTGTGGCAGTCACATCATGTTCAGGTCAGTTATAAAATGACCAAAATAACAGTATTTACAGCTAGAATACTAGGAGAATAGACCAATAAAAACTGCTGATAGCGGTTATGGGTGCTTGGGCCACACAATATATCGTTTCTACGTCAGCATTGCAATGCGCACATTTGTAGTAGTCACATTGCAGGATGCATGATGACAAGTAAGGCAAATTGACACAAAAGTTAAACGGGCAATGTTCTCATTTTCCATGAATAATCTATAAAAGAAGTCCACCTTGTGATGGAAATTCTGAAGAGCGGGTAAACTTCGGAATGAACAGGTCTCAGGAGATCATGTCTTACACCAACGTATTAAGTGAAGCTTAGGCGATCAGGCAAAGGCAAGACTGAGCAATACAAGTTTACACAGTGTAGTGCCACATCAATACTTAAGTGTCTGTGTGAAAAGAGAGTCTTTATATCCTTGTGTTTTGGTGACATGGAGGTGGCTGGTATTCCAGCTGGTTATCTTCATACAGTTAAGTGTGTGTAAAAATTCCACTGTGTGCTGCGCCATAAATAGAGATGATGCTAACCTTGCCTAGCATGAAGTCAGTAAATTCATGTACTAGGTATATTCATGTTACAAACAGTGTAGCCTTAAGGCTCCAGAGTATCTACTGTACTGTCTTGATATAGAGCGGTGAATTCTTTTGCCTGACCTGTAAACATGCACGCGATGCAGCTGCTGTCACAGATAATGTCACGTGGATGTTCAAGGCAGGCTTTTGAGTGCATGTATTCCCATTACAATTGGTACCCTGTCCCAGTGCTGGTTAAAAGTTACTGTCATGGGGCTGCTCCAACTGTACGCAACACTTAATACACTTAACACACACATGCCGGCATATAGATAAATCTGTTTGTTGCTTGAGTTTGAGAGTTTTACCGTCCTCAGCCATGAAGGGAAGCCTGTTCATCTGCTACCACACAGATTAAGCATACATTTGACCATCATTAGAAAAGATGAAGTACATGTAAGTAACAACTGCGAAACACATGTCCTTCAGTAAAGCTTATTAAGAAACGGGTGTGTGGTAGAAGTAGGGTGGAGAAGGTTTTGCTTTGTTAAAGAGGATAGACTTTTAAAGTACCCAAATTATGAAAATTCTGACTGTTACCTGTGCATCTGTATATGAATGATACTCTTTCATCTGGTGAAGTTTACTCTATTTCTTCATATCACAATGTATGTTGCAGAAAAAAATATTAAATATATATTATATTAATATTATATTAAATATAATATTAATATTAAAAAAGATATTACAATGTTTGTTTTTGTCCAATATCGTTACAGTGATCAACCGCTTATATGGATCAAAAAGCTTAGTGCAGATTTATTCCTATAAAATGTTGTTTAAATAATTTGCTTATAGTATTCAAGTAGTCCACTTAGCACATTCATGTTTTTTCATACATGATAACATTTGGAAAAAACATACTATCGTATTTATATATTCCTTTCTTTATTCCTACGATGCTTTGCTTAGCAGTAACCTGTCTGCTTCCAGGTGGGTAAAAACAAGCCAACGAGATGCAGCAGCAGAACTTGGCGTACCTCAGGCTACCTTGTGCTGTCTGATCAAACAACAAGAAACAGTCGACCTCATCAAATGGACTGATAATGCCCAGTTACGTAATGCTCCCTAAATAGCGAAGTAGCCTCTTTAATTGGTTTATATTCACGTAATAAATATACAAATGTCAGTTAGACTCTCCATGTTAACAACAAAAAAGAAAAAAAACATCACTTATAATAACCATTTGTTTATAATGATCAATTTTACCAGATCAGACATGATCACTGTAAGAGGTTTCAACTGCTTAAATATACTGTATATACATGTAGTAGTAGAGTAGTGGTAGATTATTTGTTCTTGTCTAAATTACTGTGTTTAAATTACTCCTCTGAGGGTGTAATAAATAACATCAATTTTAAATTACTCACTAGTAATTACTATAAAATGTATGCATGACATTGATTAATCTAATGATATAACTGTAATGATGAGAAAGTTCAAGGTGTCTTGATCTCATGCTCTGTCAAACAGTGTTAACTTTTAAGGGTACACTAATGGACTTGAAATAGACGTGGATTCATCAAGAACATGAAAAAGATCAACCAAGGACATCGAAGGAAACACTCAAAAGAATTGTTCGACAGGAACTGCTTTACAGTTTTCTCCAGACATAAAAGTTACCTCACTGAAAACAAGAAAACACACATCACCAGTGTGCATGTGTGTGAAAACGAGTTTGCAAATGCGACAGAACAGTTAATGACCTTAACTGTGTGCTCTTCAAGATGTGTGTGTTTACCTGTTGGTTGATAACCTCTAGCCTGTGCTCTTTGAGATGTGTGCGTAGCCACTCTGTAGCTCGGGATGACGGGTCGATCAGAAACGGACAGGCAACACTCTGAGTTTAGAACAAAGATAAAGAACTGTGTTTCAGGTTACATGGTTTTGGGATAGTTACTCAGAAAGAGACTCGGTTACTAAGGAAACGAGGTGTGTGTGTGTGCGTGCATGGAGTTCAGACCTGTCTCACTGCTGTCATGTTTATCGACCAGCATCAGTCACATACCAGGCAAAGGAATGAAGTCCACCGCCCTCCCCTTTCTTCCTGTGCTCTCCTATTTCATGGTCTCCTGCTCAAGGATTCTCCTCCTCAAACCTGTTAATTTGTCTGTTTTTTTCACCACAGCCTTTTTATTTTTTGTGCACTAGTGTGATAGACATCCACACATATATCCCATCTGTCTCCTTTTATAAAGTCAGCAACTAACCAACTCAGTTTATAGGTTTGCTACTATCACTGGAGTGACTTTTCAATACGCTGAAATTTCCTTTACACACACACACACACACACACACACACACACACACACACACACACACATACATAAAGATAAACTTGTAAGGGACACACACCCACAGAGACAGTGAGAGAAACAGAGAGGCGATGCTAAACTAAGTTTGGACTGTAAGAATGAATTGTGGAACAACTTCTTACCCGTAACTTGAGTGCATTGATCTGAAGGCAGCAATGGTAAAAACAACACGATACAGACAAATGGAGGACAGATGAATGGCAACAAGGGCAGGATTTTAGATATGACTATCAATATAGAGACTGGTTCTTACAAGTAAATGCTGTAGTTATAGTGTACTTTGCTGTCTGTTAAATAAGTGCATTCAATACAAAGATTTATATAAAAATGTATTCAGCTACATAAAAAGTAAAAGAACTGGGTAGAGATAGAGATGGAAATTGGTGAATAAATTGTTTTAATTAATTAATTTAACCTGTCAGGATGTCTAACCTGTAATATGACAAGCGCATTCTCCATGGAGAGGTCATCAGACGGCAGCCCCTGACTCTTCCAGATCAACTGCTCACTCTCCGAGCACAGGAATGACCGCAGGTCAAACTCTGATACAGACACACACAACATAATCACACGTGTATTTGTTGCTTTAATATTTGCAAAGGGAGCTGGTAATTTGAATCAAACCTCAGATATTGCAGTTATTGGACTCCACCAGCCACTTGACAACAAGTCCCAGTTCAACAGTAGTGTCTAAACACATTATATTACACTTCAAGTGGGGTTGCTGAGTAATCTTGACAACCAACTGGCAGAGAAGCCGTTTGATAGACGCAAAGATTTAGAGAGGATAGTTGGTCAAGTGAGTAGACTGTTTGGGATTTACTATAGATGCACATCTGAAGCCCCCAGGGAAAGAGGTTGTCAAGCAGAATTACATGGTCGGAGATAATAATGACACAACAATTAGTCCTGAAAGAAACTTTACACACATTTCACAGGTTCATTTGTGTTGAAGCAATATTAACATCTTAATGGAGGAGCTGATAAATTAATTAGGCATGGTGTATGAGAAGTGAAACCCAGGAAGAGTAATGTAATCCTAAACGAGTGAATGTGTAAGTCTTTCATGTGAGTATCTGTTAGGTTACTCACATTTCTGACCGTGGGATTAAAGGCAAAACACCAAAAGGATTGGGAAGTTAGGTATTAGGTATTAAGTAAATACAAGTGGTTACATGTTAAACAGTGATAAAGCAATTTCAGCAATCTCCACTTTCAGGATTATTTAATCAGCACTATTATTTAGTAGACCCAGGAGCCTGCAAATGTTATATATCTACACATAGATCAACAGTGTATTGTGCCAAATGTGTGGGTAGTAGTGTGTTTGTGTGGGCTGTTTAGTACAGGAGTTGGCATATGCTGGTGCTAATGTGTTGGTCTAAAGCAGTGTTTCTCAAATAGTGGTCCGGGAGGGCGTGGTGAGGCACGACGGGGGACGCGAGAGGCGGGGCCGCCCGCTCCACCCAGTAGAAGTAAAGTACACAGTAAAAAGTACAGAAGTACAAAGTAAATGCAAATGTTATGCACTTTTCATCCCTTCTGATAAGCTAAAATATAAGCAATATTGTTGCAAATTTTGCACAAAAAAAACAAATGTTAAAAAGTCATATAGATTGGTGTCTTGACTTACGAGTTTAAAGCTCGTAACTCATATTACTCGTATGTCAAATCAATTTTCCCCATTGAAATGAATTGAAATGCCATTAATCCGTTCCGGACCCCCCAAAAACACTGCAAATTTTTGTTACATGTTTTTAAATGAGAAAAATGTACTTAATAAATAAAGAATATTGTATAAAATTATTTTCAATTTCAATATCTCGATAATTCCTTTCTTTAATTCAATGCACATCATCCGCTTCTTCTTCTCAGCACTGTCCTTCACACACACTTTCTTCAGACCCATGGTTGGAAAAACAAAGTTTTGCAAAATAAGTGAAAGTACAAATGCGACACAACACTGCTGCTTCCACTGCGAGCTGAGCCGCTTAAAGTGACCGAGTGAGACTCGGGATGCTCACAGTGGCATTCACTGCACCAACTAACGGTGGGATATCTGAAGCTTGCTCATAACTCGAGTTTTAGCTCTCAACTCAAAGAAAAAAAATTGGCTGAGAGACGGCTCGTATCTCGAAAAACTCTGTTAGTTGGGACACTCGTAAGTCAAGGTACCACTGTATCTTTCTGAAAAGGAATAAGCTGATGAAGCTGACAAGTGACCAATGTTTACAGTTTAAAAAAGTTTTCAATGTTGCTGTGTTAACAGACTGAGCAGTCTTGTTTAAATGTTACAAATTGAGTTAATAAACTGAACTTGGAAATTGTTTTAAGTTGTTGCAGATGTTATCTCAGCTCATTTTATTAATCTATTTTGATAATCACGGTGATTGTATGCAGAATGCTGGTGCCAGCAACTCATACAGTGGTTTGTACAGATAAATAAATAAATATTATCAGGTTCTCAATAGTATTTCAATTCAGGGGGGCGCGTGAAAAAAATTCTGTCCCCTAGGGGAGGCATGACACAAAATAATTGAGAACCACTGGTCTAAAGTATTAATAGGAGTATATTTACTCTGTAGTCCAGATTGAGCCATCCACGTCTCCAGACAGTGTCTTCTACGGTCTTCAGGAGCTGCAGACAGATAGGTGATGAAGGCTGCAGCAAGCATGGCCCTCATAGGGAGCGTGTCCAATTCGCTCTTTATCTCAGACATCTGATAGAGAGAGAGCCACCGAGGGAAAAGGAACGGACAAGACAGCGGAGGGGGAAGGGAAGACAGACAGAGGGGAGGGCGATTAGGGTGAAGAAAGTATGAAAGGAGAGAGACAAGAGAGGGAGGTGCACGGCGAGGATTGGTAGGAATCAGAGGGAATAATGTGAAGAAAGGTAGGGATGAAAGAAGAGGAAGTTGGAGGAAAAAGAGAAAGGTAAGTACCTTGACCTCTGTGGTAAAGTAAACCCAAATCATAGCTCCTAATAATCCAAAAATGTCTATACAGATTCCTACAAGAACACGAGATAAAGGTAACCCACAATCTCAGGAACAGACACTGGTATTTCTAGGTTGGCCAGGATTTAAGGGAGTCTAGTAGTCGGGTGAACAGCAATGCATCAGGCTTAATTGTGAAGCCGCGTTACCCCTGAATACCTAAATGAGGCTGCAGGTTTTCAGCAGCATGTAGTCTTTGGTCTAATGTATTAATACCGTCAAACATCCTGCCACATTCGATTGTTCAACTCCTGTGTCTCTTACTGCACCACTTACTCTGTGGTTGTGCAGCCCTCTCTATACGTTGCTCTCCCTTCCTCTGAAATCAATAAAACAACTTGGAGGCATTAACATGTAGCAAACTACAGCTACCGCAGAGTGTGCAAAAGAGTTAGGAATGAGGTGTATATATATATATATATGTGTGTGTGTGAGAGAGTATATGGAAATACGTGAGCAGAGAGTAAACTGGCTCTTCGGTGGGGGCCTTGAGGGATGCAGCGAGTGTGAGAAGGTCTGTGTGTGTGTGTGTGTGTGTGTGTGTGTGTGTGTGTGTGTGTGTGTGTGTGAGAGAGAGAGAGAGAGAGAGAGAGAGAGAGAGAGAGAGAGAGAGAGAGAGAGAGAGAGAGAGAGAGAGTGTCAGGGGAGAGATTGAGTGTTTTAATTAAGGTGCAGACAGATGCTGTAGAGAGGAGTAAAAACAGCCAGAAGGGACTCAAGACAGCAGGATACGTCCCCCTGTCATACACACACACACAGACGCACACTCACATACACACCTCCTGTTGCTCTTACATGGTAAATGAGCCTGTTTCTTAGTAAATGTGCATAACCTCCCACAGCAATACTCATACTCTCATACATCAACCTACCTGCGCGTTCCACCGTGTGTGTTCTCCGTCCAGTTGCGATATGAGCTGCTGGGCCGCGGTGATCGTGTCCTGAGCCTTCGTCACCTCAGCCTCCAACTTAGCTGCCTCTGCAGTGTGACACTGAAACCTGAGGAAAGAGTAAGGAGAGGGAAAAGAGGTCAATACCTGGCATCGCTGGAGATTTCTAAGTCTGATGTTTGTTTAATGTACCAAAGATGTATACTCCATTTGTGGCTGCTTCCATGCCATTAAAAGTAGAATACAAATCTGTACATGAACAGTACAGTGTGAGGTGAGGAGAGGAAAGGCCAGCGCAAGTAAGAAACTTTTAGTTGAACTCATACAGTTAAGAAATGCTTGGAAATGATGAGAAGATAAATGGGAGGATGGATAGCTGCAGAGAGAAAAAGTTTAAGGTGTTGGCAGAAAGAGCAACCGAGAGAGAACAAGGGCTCAGTCACACCTGATCAGTAAGTGAGACTGGCAAACGGCCAGACAATTTTAAAGAGGGTGGAAAAGACCTGCACATCAGCCATTATAATTATCCTTGTTTATAGAACGATATGGTGGGACGCTGGCTGGCAGTGAGCGTCACCATAGCATAAAAGTAAATTTCATTTTGCCACTTCTGGTTCATGTCCACTCATAAAACAGAATAAGAAAATTATTGTCTTGTCCCTGATTGCATCTATTTGTTTTTGTTTTTTATATTTCAGTCAAATTGAAGTCAAGGCTGGTATGAGGTATGAGGGAATGGTGGTCACCGTGAGGTTGAACAATTATGAATTATGGTTTAATACACAAACATAACAAGTGTAATATATGACAATGTAAGAATAATGAGATTTTTTTTTACAGGTAAAGTAGATGTGAAAAGATCAAAGGCTGAAATAATGGATAGAAAGTTTGAAAGGCATACTTCTCTTTCAGCTCATTCACTTTGGCACCAACAGAGTTGAGCTGGTCCTCCAGTTTATTCTTCCGATTCTCCGTTTTCCTCAGGTTTCTGGACACACAAATACCCAAAAAACACAGAAATGTAACTTGTGTGTCAATGATTATTATTAAGTGTATGTATATTTCATGTGGGTAAGAGAGCATGAGTAAGAGTTACACACATTAAATTTTTATGAAAAGCTGCCACGTGCTCTTGTATATAACTTTTGACCCATTGTATGGTTGTGTTGAAGAATTCAATCAATATCATTCTTAGGTGTGCGTGTGTTCGTGTTCCTACTCCAGTAGTCCGGCCTGCTCTCTCTCCAGTGGCCCTATCCTCTCCAGGACATGAGAGTATTTGACATTGGCTTTGACCCAGGCAGCCAGGGGAGCAGCTGCTGCACTCGCACGCTTTGCATTCTGATCACAACAACAACAACAGCATCAACAACTCAGTTATAACAGTAGCCTCAATATGATCAGCAAGTAAAAAAAAAAAAAAATCAACACCGGTGATAGATCCAATTCTTATTCAGCTATTGTGACTAGCTGACCTTGGGATCGAAGGAGGCCGTGTTCCTGTTGAGCAGCTCTTCCACACTCTGGCGAATCTCAGGGGTGATGTTCCTGGCCTCAAATGTAGCTATGTCCTCTCTCACACCACGCTTAGCCAGAAAGCTAAGGAAGAGAGAAAGGTTTAGACATGAGCAGGGGACAGCGGGGAAAAAACAAGACACACGCAAAAGGAGCTGTGTTAGACTTTAACATTATGTGTCATGGCAATAAAGCAAAGAAGTGACAGGGAAACAGGTCATTTGAGAGAGAGACTGAATAAAGTGACTTTTAACCAGAAAAATGACAAAGTTATTGCTAATTCAAGCCGAAAAGTATGTATCTTCAAGTTTGTTCATCTCTAATTAAGTGCAAACAGTCGCAACTTATTCTCTTCTTTGTTACTCATATTCTGCAAATCCATGTCTGCCACCTCCCTTCATCTCTCTCTCTCTCTCTCTGTCTCTATTTGCAGTGCTCGGAGTAGAGTTGGCTCACCCAATTAACACGAGTCATTAGTCGAGCAGAACATTTTTTTTTGTCTGTCTGATCCCCTCTAAAGGGCCCCACGGTCAGATGAGTGATTTGTACCCAAAGCTAATTCAAATCAGCTTTGAATTATAAAAGAATTGCACAGACGCAGTCATGCAGTGTACAAACATGAGTACACGACATTCGCACACACATTTATGTTGAATATACCACAACTTTTTTGGAGAGAGTGTTTCACTTTTTTTCAGCAGTGGTGAAAAAAAGTGTTGAGAATATATCAATGTTCGAAATTCAGAACTTCTGCCTTGAATACAGCTCAACCTTGAGCAGAAAATTGATGGTTTGAGTGTTTTTTATTTATAGTTAGTGCCAGAGTTTATCACTTTTCTCCTGTTAATCCAGAAATATTTCTTTTTCTCTGGTAACCGTTTTTTAACCGAGTTTTTTTTGTTTGTTTTAAACCAAAAAAAAGAGAAACACGGAGCAGAATTTTTTTTTTCTCAAGTTTTTCTGTTTTTGTTTCGTTGTCAGAATCAGAAAAACAAAAATATTCAAATGATTGTCCGTTTTTGGCAATTCCTTTTTAAGTTAAAGAATGAAGACAGTCAGACACAGGTGACGTAAGTATTAGTACATACAGCAAATAAAAAGCTACACTACAACCTCGATTGTGGAATTAATCCGTCCTAAGCTGTGACGGTGCCATCAAGCCTGAAAAAAAGTTATGGAATTTAAAAGCATGCACTGTTTTAGTTATTGGTTTATTCATTTGTCACTATTTAATTCTGCCAAAAAACGATGGCTCAGTTTTCTATTTTTGGTTTAAAATGAAAACACATAAATACCACAGTGAACACATACAGGCCTTTCCTCTTTTTATTCCCCTCTGTCTCAATCCATCCTTTAACACCCCATCACCTCCTCACACCTCTTTTTTGGTAGCTCAAAGGGTGTTGAAGATCCTGAGTCACATTAATTGCTCCCAACGGGGTAACTTTCTCTTCATCTATCTAACCACCAGTCCTTCTTTTTCACCCTTTCTCTGTCCATCCTTTTACACATTCTCCCCATCTTTCCCCCTCTCACCTCTTCATGCTGACCCAGGAGGTGTCGAAGATGCCCATCAGTCTCAGTACCCCCTCCAGGATGTCTCTGATGACGTCAGGGGGCATGCGGAGGGAGCGAATCTCAGACAGAGCTTCGGGCTTGATGTTTCCAACTGCCTTCTTTGCTTCATCTACCAAAGGCTAGAGGGCAGCGATGGGAAGAAGAGGGACGGATAAGGAGATAAAGAAGGAGTAAGCACAGCTGGGATAGAGATAGCGAGTATGGAAAAGGTAGAGGCGATTGTATGTATGTGTATTTCTAGTAACTGGCAGATCATGTCATACTGACTGTACAAGTCAGTCAGAGAACTTGCCTGTACTTCCTTCAGCTCATGATCTATTTTGGCCTTTCTCTCTTCAATCTTGGACACCTCTTGAGCCATCTTCCCTTTTATCTTTTCCATTTCTGTCTTCTGGTCACTGGCATTCTGGATAACCAAAAATAACATGTGACGTTCGTCATCTTGGGAATAAAAATACAGCCATGGAACATTTAAAATTCTGAAACACAGATATATTATTATTACAACAGTGTACTGCAGTCCCTTAAACCTTTCTAAACAGCCTTTTAAAATGTAAATGAGTCTCTTTTCCGACACTTCAGTTCTAAGATGCGTCAAACAGCCTCAGTCCTCCTTCAAGAACAGATCAAAGATTTGGTGTAGGAACAGTCAGAGTGAGACACAGTAACAGAGGTTGAAAAGGACGGATGAACAGAAGCAGCAACACCTCATCTCTCTCACCTCTACATCCCTAGAATCTATCCACCTTATCTCATCCCAACCTCATCCAGAGCTAATCTCTCCATCTGTCTCCCCATCCCTCCAATTCCCCTTCTGTTAAGCCTTGACCCCTCCTTATATACCACATACTTCTATTATTCCTTCTCTAAATCTGATTTTCCTTCCATCTTCCACTGCTTCCTGCTCCAAATTTTTCCATCTTCACCAAGCTTTTATAACTCATCCACCTGGTTCGTTTGTGATCTTCATCTCATTGTCTCAGTCTTCCTCCTTTTTTTCCCTTTCCCACTGTCTCCTTCTCTACAGGAGACATAGCTGCTACAGCCCAAAGGGAGGAGTCTAGTCTCCAATTATCACTCTGCAAACTGACTCCACTGACAGTTTTTCCTTCTCTTGTTTCTTGTTTCTCTTTGTTCCTGCCCTCTCCCTACTTCCCTTCCTCTCACTCAAAAAACAGATTCCCCACAGGGAAAGACAGAAGGCTTTCATTTCCTTTTTTTCCCTCCAAACATCTATCCGTCCATCCATCCTCCAGT
Source organism: Scortum barcoo (assembly GCA_023238725.1). Taxonomy (NCBI): domain Eukaryota; kingdom Metazoa; phylum Chordata; class Actinopteri; order Centrarchiformes; family Terapontidae; genus Scortum; species Scortum barcoo. Next base: position 13,019 of record JAKKUS010001171.1, read on the forward strand.
CAGAGCCAGGAGGACTTGGACATGTGGATATCATGAGATAGAAAAAACGCTAGATGAGAAGTCACAGAACAAACAAATTCACACACACACAAACTAAATAAATAGTGTCTTCACAGCAGGGGAAACACAGCCATGGGAAATTAAAGAGAAGTTATTTGTATAATACAATGCAGATTAGGAGAGGAGGAGTGAAGGGGAGAGAGGCAATAAGATAAGAAACTGAGAGGGGCAGAGGAGAAGAGGGCCAGCAGGGAAGAAGGCCACAGTGAGACTTGAGAGGAGGGTAGATGCAACTTGGAGGAGACATGAAACCCCACAAGACCTCCGGCCTGACTGCCACTGAGCGCCCTGGTTACACACACAGACATACCCACACTAACAAACATACATGCATATACCCAGAAGAATACACACACACACAGCACACACACACACACCTGCATGGAGGTAGTGATTTCCTGTAGGGCAGAATCTGCCTCCTGCTGTTTAGTCTTCAGCAGTGCACTCTGCTCTGCAGCCCGCCTCTTCAACTCATCGACCAATGCCTTAGCTTCATTCAGCTTTGACACTCCAGCCTGCAGACGCAAGCAGGAGGCATGAAATGACTCCAATATATGAGCCAAAAAACAAAAATAAAACAACCTAGAAAATTCTATACCAAGTGATCATAATTCATGTGCCCACCCACAAACACAGCATTTGCGATTAGAAATGTTAAGTAATTAATAAATCAAGACAGACAGTACATAGAAATCAGTGTTTACAATATCAATATTTTGGTGAAATCTGTTTGAAAAACACACACTGGTGCTATTGTTTGCCAATATATGGCTTTTTACCAATATGCAACTACTAACTACTACTAACTGTTTTCTTTTACTTCTACAACTACTGGACAGTTATTCTTTACTAGATTAGTAAACAACACACTTTCTACTCCTACTACTACTTTTCTGTCTTTGGCTGCCTACTAAACGAACTTGTGGAAAGCAATTAAACAAGCACCTGGTGAGAGTACTTTTCCATGAATCTTAAATCTTTGTGCATACAAAATTAGTCTATATCTGATGTTGTACCTGCAGATGTTGTTGTCTCGTTGTGAGCTGGCTCTGCTTCCGGCTAAATATTGCTGTGTAAACATGCAGAAAGGCCATGTACTGGCTGGGTGTCGCACCGTGCTCTTTACATGACTCATGGACCATCAGAAACAAACGGCACAGGTCTCCCTGAGTAGAGCCTGCTGGGAGCAGAGGATGAGAACACATGAGTGCAAACTGGTTTAAATTTAGAAGGTCAAGTTCATCACATAAAACACAGCCAAACGCAGCTAGAAATAATGTTAATAAGCTTCTGGAAAATTAGAATAAGAAAATTAATTATCAGAGTGGAAAAATAGAAGTACAAAAAACATCCTTATAAACAAAAGTAACTCAGTCATCCAATTAGAAAGTCTTACTTTATCAAAATGGATAATTCTGTAAATAATTAACTTGTGATGCGAGTACATGTCTTCCTACCTGAGCTTTTCCCCTTTTGTCTTTCACTCTGCTCCCTTCCTCCTTCTGTCTTTGCCAGCAGCAGCTCAGGAATCTGACAATGAACAGGTTTACATACACACACACACCAGATGTGAAATTCAGATGGAAAGCGTTGAGTCATGCATAATAAATTTTCTTCTTTCACCTGCTAATAATGTGTTAAGTTTTCAATTCTAAATTTCAGGAAGTTGTGGTAAACTAATTTTTTCAATATTGAATTTAGTGCTACTGAATACTGGTAAAATATACAAATATATAAAGGGCCACAGTAGAACAACTCTTAACTTGAGATATTATCAAAGTCTTATCAAGTCTGTCTTTTTAATCTTTCAAGCTATATGCAAATCTCCATACACATTTTTAACCAGATTTCTTGATCTTGATCTTGTCACTGTACTCGTCGCCTCCCTGCTCCTCCACTAACCTTCTTCATGCTGCTTTCAGACCATCCCTCCATCCACTGGACAGAACACTTGCGGTAGAAAGCCGGGTTGCTCTCACAGTTGATAGTGAAGTTGGAGTTGGAGCAGTCCATGATCAGAACAATGTGGAGGTTCTGCTGGATTCCTAAAACGGTGTGATACACAGAGACAGACATAATAGTCGGAGAACGAAAAAAGTGGAGGTTAATCACAAAATGATGTTTGAGACACTGCAAATGAGAGTGAAACAGAAAGACAGAGACAGTAAGGGCCAATGTGAAGACAGGCACTAGTTTTTGTGTCACTGATATTGTCCCTTGTAGCTTGCACCTCCCTGAGCTGGATAGTGAAGGCGAGTGGGGAGCTCTTTAGCGGGTTTGCTTTGACAATAATAGAGTTATTCGAATCTCTAGCAGCAACCTCAACTTTAGTGACACAGCACCATTTCTACAACACACCCACTCCTACACAGCAGGAGAGCAGAGGAACAGAGTCAGATACAATTACAGCAGAGAATAAATGGAACATATGATAGAAAGAAATGAGATGTAGCAGACAGAGGAAGAGGACCAGAGTACAACACACACCACATAGATGGGAGCAGACCAAAGTATGAACGACACACAGACAGACAGACAGACAGACAGGCAGGCAGGCAGAGGGACTATGCTGTCAATAAGTATAGACTGACTGTAGGAAAAGTAGTTGTAGAGTGGTCCGGTGAAGCCATCCTGGGAAGCAGCATCTTTGAGGGACGAGAGGAGAGGCTCCAGTTCTTCTGGGGTGTAAAGACCTGGAACTTCACCTGAAACACAACACAACACACACACACACACACACAAAGAAAGGATCCGTATTTCCTTCAGGATGTCACTGTGCTCAGTGAAAAAACAGTCCTGCCAAACCTCCCCGTAAATGCACAACTATTCATTTTTATACTTCAGTTTGTGCTCAGAAAAAACAAATGAGATATAACTAATTAGTGAGCTTTTGAGGTGCTGGTATGCAGATTTTCTTAGCCTTGGACAGAGCGAGGCGAGCTGTTTCCTAGCTGAATAAGTGCATTTCCCAAAATGTCAGACATTTGCTTACTTACTAAGTTCAACCCTAAAAGAAGTTGTAACCCATTTAGCTCCAAAATGTCACTTCTGTTCTCATAAAAAATGGAAGTGAGGGAAAGCAAACATGCAGACACAGTACACACCAGATGAAAGCAGGCTGTTGACCATCTCTAAGAAAGCTGGGTGAACAAACTGGTAGTCTTCCAACAGCAGAACCACCTGCTGGCCCTCCAGACCTGCCAGCTGCATCACCTACACATACAGTACACATACACTTACATATTATACATTTCATACGCACACAAACACACACCAGTGACTTTAAATAAAAATCTGAAAAAAAAAAACACTTTAGTGTTACTGGAAAACAGTTCAAATCTGGCTGGTACAACTGAATTGTCTTTAAGATAATTTCTCCTAAAAGTGGTTAGCTTGGCGTATGGTGAACCAATGAGTCTCCAAAAAAAGACAGTCTGCTCTTACCGACTTGAGATCATTGCTGAAATGCTTAAGAGTATAACCACGGGAGACTTTAGGTGTAAAAAACTGGTATCCATGCATGTGTGACACCAGGCACGTGGCTGTGTGCCGACCCACTCCACTCCGACCCGCCAGAAGCAGAGAGCCACCGGGTCGGCTCAGTACCCGATCCACCCTGGACACAAAGTCGCACACCTCCCAGAACAGGAGAAGATCCAGCTCCCTGTTATCACGGCTGTACAGCACTACTCCCTAGGATGGTAAAGGGAGGAACACACACACACACACACACAGGTAAGGAGGTGTACCACAGAGACTCCGACAAATACAATGAAATCAAAATACAAATACAAAAGAAACACAACCATATGAATGAGATGAATTAATTAGATAAAAAATAAAAGTACCTAAGTGCAAAATGCTTACTTTTGTATGTATATAAAAGTTTTCAGAAGAAATATCAAAAGAGATAGTTCTCTTTATGTAAAATAGATTCCTTCAGAGTTATCATTACATGGTATTATTTTAATGATGCATTAACACGTAAATAGCATTTTAATGCAGCGGCAAAAAGCAAAGTTGTACTTAAGTGCATCACTTAGCTATATGGAGGCCCTGGTCAGATCTGGCATTAACATGCATCTTGGGTGATCCCATCACAAGTGAACAGTTCTTACATGTGTGAATACACCAAAACAGCAGTGTGTACAAGAATGTAACCTGGGTCACACTGAAGCACTGACTACTCAGCTGACGTCCTCCTTGTAACTGGAAGTATGAAAGGCATACAGCTGCAACATATTAAAGTGCCACAACAGGCAATAAAAACAACAACAGGCAAAAGTTCACACAAAACACAGTCTGATTTACATTTGGGCCAAAAAGTCAGTACAAGCGAAACTAGATAATGCATATCACCGGTGATTTATGAGATTCATGATACTTCTCCTTCTTCTTCTTTCCAGCAGACTAAGCATAGTTACGTGCATTGCTGCACCCATCAGTTAAAAACAAGGCATTTTGTCTTTGCAAACAGGAAATCTCGTACGTGTTTATCTGCATACAGAATGGGGAAATGAGATCTGATCGCAAGTGGAGACTCACTCAAGACACATGTTAATGCAAGGTCTGAAAATGGCTTGAGTTACTGTACTACTGTGCATAAAAACGTGTATGTGTGTACATTTGTACAATGCAATAAGCCTGACCACACACACACAAAACACCAGATGACAGTTCGACTCCATGTACCTTCTGTATAACTTGCTTTAGGTCAGCAGAATCCAGGCGTCCCAGTTGTTTACCATGAAGAGGTAGAGACTGGCCTGGAGCCATTACAGCCCCTTCAGAGGCTCCCCATGTCACATAGAAACCATCTGCACATAGTGGAAAAATTACTCTAACACACCCACATAGGTGGACGTCAAGTTAACACACGTCACATTCAGTAAAGGCTAAAGTGACAAAAAATACAGAAAAGAATGGGTACTGTGACAAAAATGAGCAAATACTGCTCAAATAACATGTGCAAATTAGATAAAATGGGTGTCTGAATGGTCAGGCTCTGCAATTTCATTTATTTTCAAATCCCACAATTAATCCCAGATGTTGTAGAGAAGCATGCAGGTGTTTGTTTTGCAGGTGGACTGCACCTTTGGCCACAGTTTGGAAGAGACATTTCTCACTACAGATGCAAAGCAATACCTTTAGCTGATGCTCTCTCACAGCTTAGATATAAATGGAGACTGCTTATGTTTATATTCACCTTTCCAGGCAGTGCCAGTAGATTGGTGGAGGAGGGTGTGCAGATGACAGGCATGTTCAAGGACAAAGCTATCACACTTGCAAGGTAATGCTCTGTCTCTGCGATCACTGCCAGGTGTCACAGTCTGGGATATTGCAGGACCGTGTCTCTTAGTCAATGACAACATAGCTGGAAGTAAACCTTGGATGTGTTGATATGATTACAAGAATTTATCCTTGAGGCCTCTGCCCCTCTGGTGTCTTTAGTCTAATCAAAGCAATATAAGCTTTTTACTCAGTAGCCAAGATGCATGCTTTCTTCATAGTGGCTTTTAATTATTAATTAGTTTGCATGTAGAAAACTGGCTTTGGCTTGCTCATGCCAACATTTATCAAGCAGTTCTGCTTTGTAGATGATTAGAAAGTACAGTACATATCAGTGGTACTGTGAAGTGTGTATTTTCCCACGTGTACACACTTGATCTGCATTTCTCTTATACTCTTGTTCCTCTTAGGGTCCCAAGGAGACCTTGTAAAGTGTAGCACTAGACATAATTCTGGCACTACTCTTGACTCTTGTATGACTTTGTTCTTATTTATGTCACACTAGGAGTTGGCAGGCAAGAACAGCATTGGGGCCTCACCAGCACATGCATTTTGTTTATAATTTTAAATGGTTTGGAGCAGTCAAACTAATCAACATAAGGCGAGAGTGGCAATAATCTGAAAATGTTGGCATGAACTGCATTAAGTAATCAGTCTGTAATGGGATTTTTTTCCTGCTTGCCCTCATGTTGGGCTGTTGAATCCATCTGAGCACACAAACAGATGTTTGTTGTGTGTATGACTGATTTGAATGAAGGCGTATGTCAGCAAGAGTTGAGCTGTCTCGTACCAGTCATGTTGTCTAGAGCGTCAGAGCCCCAGTCTCCCCGTATGATGGAGGAGAGGATGTTATCAAAGGTGTGAAGGTCTTTGGAGGAAACTAGCCGATCTCTGAATAGCCTCCTGGCCTCGTATGCAACCACCTCCAACACACTGTCTGTCAGATTAGATTGAGCTAAAAAGGAATAACATGAGACAGATACACATATTTGGATTAATACTCAACAGGAAGGAAGAGAAGCTCCAGGTCAGACAGCTCCTTGAGCAAACTTTCATCATTTTTTTGTTATGTTTGACCAGGTCAGACTCCCATAGTTTTCATTAACTATTATTTATTTGCAAATAAATCTTTTTGCTTTAAAACTAGTACTTGGTAATGGCGTCCCCTTTACGCTGCTGGTCCCAAGGTTGAGCCAAATGTTTTGTTTGTTGTGGCGGTAACAATGAGCGCACTGGCATTTACACACAAGTTGAGATTTGTTGATTTCTGTTGGAGTCTGTTTCTGAACTTTGACAGTCAGGAAAAAAAGACTAACTAAAAAACTGAGGTGGTTAAATACCTAATTTCAGTGATTCATCTGCAAAAGGGCATTATGTGCTTCTCACTTACACCATGGGTATCTGACATAGCTGCTCAAGTTTCAAAAAGGACAGACACAAGCACAGTAGTCACACTATGACTCAGGCCTCAACATGAGTCAAAGGGCTGTTTTTGGCAGGATCAGGCATGACAAAAGCACCTCCCAGGGTGAGACTAAATTTACTAAATTCCCCCAAGAACCAGTGTGTGCTGCTAGCTAAAAAGAGAGCGCTATAGAGACAAGTCAGTACCGTGGTCTCATAGGCCTCTGGCTTCAACGCTGTCTGTCACATTATATTGAAAAAAGCTGAGGAGGAGAGTCAAACAGAGACCCAGTTGACACTCCAGGGTTTTCCTGGCATATTAAATTTTAAAGACCACTAAGGAAAAGAAAACACTTAAAGTGCCAAGTCGTCACACTAAACAATTTCTATACCTTTGGCTTTCAACTGATTTCCCTGCCCAAAACCCATTACAATGGCAATTCTGCTACCAGAACCAAGAAAGACAGTAATTCTGGATTTTTTAGGCAAGTACTGATATTGATATTAACCGTGTTTGTTTTTTAATAAAACACATAACCTTAATAAACAATTCTGATAAAAATCCATTACATCTTGTAACATTTTGGTATGTGACAATAGTGACCAAGAGTTGAGAAACGTCTCAATGCTCTATGTCCGTTTGGTGGACTGTCTATGTAAACTGATGTCTAAATGACCTCAAACATATATTATCTTTGATGTTTTATAATATTTTGGGACTGTAATTGTGTTACCTATTGCCTGACAAATCCAATATTAAGATTTCTGTCCTCAGATTAAACCAACTGATAATACCACCCATTTCGATGTATTGGTCAGCAATTACACCTCTGTTATGATCCAGATATACTGTTCTGATAGAGCAACACAACAAAAACACACACAAACTTTTCATTTACATTGGGCACAAATTTCTCTCCATTAAATTAAGCAATTTAACTTAAATGCAGAAATCAAACCTGCAGTAACATGTTTTTCTGCTTACTTAGGGGACAGGAGAAAGAATTTGTAAACACAACATCAACAGATCATCACCTTTATCCATCATTCATATGAAGTTGTGTTTCTGACCACCTGATAAAGTCCAATATTTACTGTCTTACTTTACTGTTTTTGGTCTCTAACTACTCCTGAGATAAAATATCTGGCTCTTTAGCTGCTAAATGTTCCACAGTGGTCACCTCCTAGTTGCTGCCTCCTGCAACCAAAAATAATGTTATAAGAGCAGTATGAGTGGAAAAAAAAAAGTACATTCACAAACTGGAGAGCTAAGGAGTTCAAATTCGATATAAAACTCTGGAAAGCTGACGGGAACTGCAAATACAGATGACAATTCTCTGTAAATTCATTACTACAAGCGACCCCTCTCTCACAGTGTCACATTACTGTCACATTGTCATTTGATACAATGTTATTGTAAAATATTGAATATAGCCACTTTCAGTTTCAAGCACAAGAGACGTGCAAGTTATGATGTTTTGTTAAAGTATTCATTGTGATCACAGGCACACTCAAAACACCACATACATCAACAGTCACAGAATAAGAGTGAAAAAGGTTTTTTTTTTACATACCAAAAAGAAGGTAAGCAGCAAGTGGAGAAAAGAGGGAGGAAGAAGTACAAGTGAGTTAAAAAATGATGAGCATAGGAAAAGAGAAGTTTGTCTACTGACGTGTTTAATTAAAATAAATGATTGGACTCACTATCACAGCAGGAACACATTGCAGAGGGAGAGAAAGAGTGACAGAGGGAGAGATGAAAGGACAGGAAAGGGAGAGGATGATAAAAGAGGAGACAGACGAGTGACAGAGGAAGTGAGGGAAGAGAGGAGAGAGGAGAGAGAGAGAAGGAGAGAGCAAGATCGAATGAAAGAAAAAGGTGAGAGTTGGAGACAGTAGCTCTGAGCTAAAAGAATACTGACGGGAAACTAAGCCATCTGGCACTGTCCTTTTGAATCTGGCATAAAAACTGACAGAGATATTAAAGCTTTATGTTCCTCAGTGGAAGCAAAATTATTCTACACGAAGACTCTAAGGAATTAACAGAACCAGCGGGTCATTAAATCCAACTTTCTGTTTTTGTCTGCATTCAGCAGTGACTCTGAAAATGTGGGACAAATAAGCCCCTCATGGGCCATGGGTCTGATTTTTGAGGTTATCCTATTTACAAAAGTAAAACAAAAATATTTTCATGACTCTGGGCCCCGATGAAGGTTGAAAGCTCTTTCTTATTCCCCAATTCAGGGAATAGTTGAGTTTTCTAAATTGAGATACACCAATCTTATTCCAGATGAAAAAGCAACCAAACACAAATACAGTGGGGCAAAAAAGTATTTAGTCAGCCACCAATTGTGCAAGTTCTCCCACTTAAAAAGATGAGAGAGGCCTGTAATTTTCATCATAGGTACACTTCAACTATGAGAGACAGAATGGGGGGAAAGAATCCAGGAAATCACATTGTAGGATTTTTAATGAATTAATTGGTAAATTCCTTGGTAAAATAAGTATTTGGTCACCTACAAACAAGCAAGATTTCTGGCTCTCACAGACCTGTAACTTCTTCTTTAAGAGGCTCCTCTGTCCTCCACTCGTTACCTGTATTAATGGCACCTGTTTGAACTTGTTATCAGTATAAAAGACACCTGTCCACAACCTCAAACAGTCAGACTCCAAACTCCACTATGGCCAAGACCAAAGAGCTGTCAAAGGACACCAGAAACAAAATTGTAGACCTGCACCAGGCTGGGAAGACTGAATCTGCAATAGGTAAGCAGCTTGGTGTGAAGAAATCAACTGTGGGAGCAATTATTAGAAAATGGAAGACATACAAGACCACTGATAATCTCCCTCGATCTGGGGCTCCACGCAAGATCTCACCCCGTGGGGTCAAAATGATCACGAGAACGGTGAGCAAAAATCCCAGAACCACACGGGGGGACCTAGTGAATGACCTGCAGAGAGCTGGGACCAAAGTAACAAAGGCTACCATCAGTAACACACTACGCCGCCAGGGACTCAAATCCTGCAGTGCCAGACGTGTCCCCCTGCTTAAGCCAGTACATGTCCAGGCCCGTCTGAAGTTTGCTAGAGAGCATTTGGATGATCCAGAAGAGGATTGGGAGAATGTCATATGGTCAGATGAAACCAAAATAGAACTTTTTGGTAAAAACTCAACTTGTCGTGTTTGGAGGAGAAAGAATGCTGAGTTGCATCCAAAGAACACCATACCTACTGTGAAGCATGGGGTGGGAAACATCATGCTTTGGGGCTGTTTTTTTTCTGCAAAGGGACCAGGACGACTGATCCGTGTAAAGGAAAGAATGAATGGGGCCATGTATCGTGAGATTTTGAGTGAAAACCTCCTTCCATCAGCAAGGGCATTGAAGATGAAAACGTGGCTGGGTCTTTCAGCATGACAATGATCCCAAACACACCGCCTGGGCAACGAAGGAGTGGCTTCGTAAGAATAATTTCAAGGTCCTGGAGTGGCCTAGCCAGTCTCCAGATCTCAACCCCATAGAAAATCTTTGGAGGGAGTTGAAAGTCCGTGTTGCCCAGCGACAGCCCCAAAACATCACTGCTCTAGAGGAGATCTGCATGGAGGAATGGGCCAAAATACCAGCAACAGTGTGTGAAAACCTTGTGAAGACTTACAGAAAACATTTGACATCTGTCATTGCCAACAAAGGGTATATAACAAAGTATTGAGATGAACTTTTGTTATTGACCAAATACTTATTTTCCACCATAATTTGCAAAAAAATCAGACAATCAGACAATGTGATTTTCTGGATTTTTTTTCTCATTTTGTCTCTCATAGTTGAGGTATACCTATGATGAAAATTGGAGACCTCTCATCTTTTAAGTGGGAGAACTTGCACAATTGGTGGCTGACTAAATACTTTTTTGCCCCACTGTATATGAATATGTGGGCATTCTTGCAAGCGTGTTTGGTTACCTGCAGTGAGGTCATATCGCAGCAGGCTGAGGACCCATTCTGTGAGGATACAGGGGGTAAACAGGTAGTGGCTGTGGTCGTCCACAGTGAACTTGGCTTTCACCTGCAAGCAAAGATACACAGGGATATAGCTGATACATGTACACCTATGGGACAAAATGAATTGGTAAGTGATCAGATGCAGAATTCAATGTCAAATTTACAGTAATTCATATTTATATTTCTGCTTCATCTACATAAAAGGCAATAAATATAACACAGATAATTAACCTCTGAAAGCACCATTTGTGTGCCGTTCGTTGGGGAAATTTGGAAATAGCTACATGGGGCTTCATTCAATAACAGTCTATGCCCACACTAGGGATGCTAATTTAGATTTTTCTTTTTCTGACCAGTCCTATCTGACCCTTGTTAATTGATCATTAACAGACAACAGACAAGACTAAAATGTGTTATTTAGAATGAACGAACCCATTAAAAATGACCAATTCAACTAATTATTTCCTCAGCATTGTGGACACCCACGTCTGAAAATTTCAGCTCAGATAATACCGACATCCCAGGAATGCAAGGATAGCGCCTCGCTGGATTGGCCAGCCTCGGAAAGCACATCTGATTACCTTTTCACTAGCCAAGAGGATTAGTATCCAATCAGGAGGGGTTGTCTCTCATATAGAGGTCTACCTTTGCCTCAGGTCATTAGCTTGTTAAGGGGGGTAGCTGTAGTTGTCTCCCAAGAGCAACATTATGACATTGCCCTGAGGGTGTCACATGACTTTCAGCAGACAAAGCTACAGCCTGAGCTTTGAGTACCAGAACCACGCTCATCTTCATCATGATCGCAGGCCACTGACACAGTATTAAGACATTTCTTTTTCTTTTGTGGCTTCACTCTCCCTTGGTGCAAAACTTTAAACTTTTAATTACTTTTTTAAAGCAAAATATATTATATAAAATAATATTTTTTAGGTGTTTAACTGAAAGTGTTATTATTGGTTAATGGTTAATTATTAACTTCTCTAGTCTGTACAATGTCCTTGGCAGAATAAATCTGCTCTCCTGCAGAATTCCACTCTATATATAAAATATGTATTGCATTTTTGTTGACAATTTTAATATAATATACAGACTGTGTACAAATTAAAGAAAAAACCTGAATAACAGAGTGGAGAGACAGATCAAATGCAGATGCTTTTTTTGCACCATAGCTCACTGAATGCTTGAAATGGGAACGAGTATGAAAATGATCTGAATAAAATACTGCAGCCTTTACAGTCAACCCTAGTTTCACACTTATACCAACATTTTTGGCCAATATGCAAGACAATGCTCTCTACCACCAACTCCATAAAACCAACAAATATATATATTATAAACTTATCTTCAAATCTATTTAGTGACGTCCGTGACTGTCTCTGATGTGGTATGTCCTTTGTTTTGTCTGGTTCTGTCTCTTTATTTTTCCATCTCTTGTACTCTCTTGCAAAAGACCACTCGATCTCAGTAAAATTATTTGATTAAATAAAGGTGGTCTATATAAATGAGGGAATATCTTGTAGAGGAATGGTGTTTCCCCCTCCAACAGAGTCCCACAGACTCACTGACGCTGCTCTGGAGGCTTTTGGTGGCCTCCATGTTGGGTTTTCCTTTCATTTGTCATCCGTCTGTGTAAACAGTATACCAGTAGCTCAGAAATGCTTGTCCTGTCATAGAACTTTTACTTACAGAGCAACTTTTGGTGGCAAAAGACAAAAGCAAGTGTGTCCAATTATTATTTTAAAATGTCACATAATTTATTATGAGACATGTGTGACATTAATTAAGTGTGATACATAGCAAGATGCTGGAAATAAAATTATTAGGTTATATTAAGGAGCCAGATATGCTAATGTAATTGATCTCTGTCAACTGTGAATATACAATGTTTACTTTGACATTTTCACCATGTACACAAAATCTCATTCTACATTACTACATCATGCTATACTCTGAAATATAGGCCTGCCCATTTTATAAATGGTACACCGGCCATAGTTGTCTAAAAAATAGTGTGTTTTCCAATAACACTGCTAGGTATTTAACAAAAACCCATGAATTCAAAGGAGGGCTATTTGGCAGAAGGCCTCGGGCAGTGCCATTGAGATGCAAATGCTTGTAGTGATTTTCCTGATCACATTCATCAGTGTTCAGTGTCATTGTTCAACCTGTGTGTGCTTTTATTCTGCTGCCATGGATTCAATGTAGAATCACTCAAATTCCAATCAAGAGTCTCCAGTGATTTGTTTATGCCTTCACAATCTCAGGCAAGACGATGTTGCTACAAATACAAATGTGAAAATGAATGAACACCCTGTCAATACCTGTTCATAGAGCTGCACAAGAGACCCGGCCAGCTGGTGTGTTTTCCCTGTGCTGGCCCAGGATGCCTGACTGCCCAGGCTATGCTGGAGAACTGGCTGCAGGTATGCTGAGTAGATAGTCTGCAGCTGCTCCCTGTCTGGATAGCTAAAGGCAGAGGCAAAGAGGCAGGGAAACAGATGGATGCAGAAAAATAAAGATGGAGGGGGTCGAGGTCAGGGTTAGATGGACACCAACAGCAAAACAGAGAAACTGAGAGGGATGAAGGGTGATGTTGGGAAACAGAATTTATAAGGCGTGTATGCAAATATATTCACTTACTCTATAGTGCAGATGCGAACTATAGATGAGAAGCGGGAGGTGAGCGAATGGCTCCCTACAGCACCTCCTGTTGACATGGAGGCCACCACCTGGATGTTCTCAAGACTCACCCACTCCAGATTTTCATCATAGAATCCCCTATATGTCAAAGCCTGGAGGAAAGACAGAGAGAGAAGGAGATGAAAGAGATGGAACCTAAGTAAAATTAAATACTTTCTAATTTTACATGGAACATACTGAAACTAGTGTAAAGTCTGAGCTACTGAGGGTGGAAAGTATACTTTAGTACTTGTGTCCTTTTTAATCACATATTCCGTTCACTAATTTGTCTCCTTTTTCATGTATCCTCTCTACCTGTTGCAGGAAGGCGATGAGGTTGCTGGTCCCCCATTTGTCAGGTTTGGGTAGGTTGATGTCTTTCAGGTAGAGAACCAGGTTCTCGCAGTCTTTAGGTCTGAAAACTCGACCAGTGTTGGAGCTCAGCAACAGGCAAGTCTGACCGAGCTTCTGTAGGACGTGACGAGATGAGGTCTGGGCACTGCAGTGAATCACGGCGACTTGGGTGGACCGCAGTCGAGAGAAGGCATAGCGTAGTAGCATACTGGACAGATAACAATATGTTGAAAAAAGGTTAAAAACAAAAAAAACTAAAAAAAAAAAAAAACACACGCAGCTTCAGTTAGATTAATAAATGCTGTGACTCTCACAACATCTCATATATATTTAGGATGGTGCCGAGACCTCAGCAAAGGATCAGAGGAAGAAATGTGTGTTAGCGCTGTATTTAATAAGAGAGACGCTTGGCATCTAGAGAACAATGTTTGTCAGAACAGACCCAAAGGCAAAGAGAGACATTTTGTGAGGGCGCAAACAGAAAGAGAAAATAATTGGAAAGTAAAAAAATATGTGCATGCATGTCCATGTACACTCCTTCCAGTGTATGTGTGCGTAAATTAATTAGATGTTCTTTTATTAAAAGCTGACAAACCCAGTGCCTCATTGGCACAGTGACCTTTCAGGCAGAGTGAGGCAAGACAACAGGACGAGAAAGGGAGACATTGCGTGAGACTCAACTGGAGTGTAAAAGGCAAACTGACTGACCCTTGTTCTTCAAACCCCAGAGGAGGGAAGCAATTACTTTTCAGGCAACGACTCCCTCTCTTCACATACACAAGGAGGAGCACATGCACCACCACACGTGTGCACAGGTCTGATCCTTATTCTGAGTGGTCACTGCTTTTATGCGAAAGGTCAAGTCTTGAATAAAAGACGCGACGATATCACTGTTGATTGTGTGTTTTTGTCATTTTCAGTGTCCACATTTGAGACCATAACGCACACTCTTTCACCGTGACCTGGTTAACCCTTTTAGCACTTCTATAAGCAGACCAACATGAGGTTTGCATGAAGTGCAGTGTCTACTTAGACTGTTTACACAGGCTACCATTTAATAAAAGACACAAAACATTCATGGCAATGTTAAATGAGTGAATGTAAGAAAATGTTGTAGTCACTCAGCAACCACAGTAGTGAAGTAGTGAAATGAGTTCAATGAATAATGAACGAACATGTTCAAAAAGTATGTATTTTTGTGTTTGTGTCCAGATTTTGGGTTTGCATGCAATGTTTTCAATGTCTATATATACATATTGCAAAAGTGTGTGCAAATGCCTCTGTTTTTGATTATGCAAATGTTTGTGCTGTGTGTGTGCATGCATCTCTGCATGTGTGTAATTACCCCTTTCCACAGCCCTCTGGCCCAACCACCATGAAGGGCTGCCTGTGCTGAGCTGTGAGCCACGGAGAAAAGCAGTGCAGACCTCTCTGCATGTCTGGAGTCTCAATAACGGGTAGCGTACGCGTATTGGAGAGCTGTTCCAGTGTGAGACCCTCAGGGCGGTGAAAAGTATAGGCTGCTAGGTGGCCGCTGTCAAAGTCATAGTAGGTATCCAGTGGTTTTTTGGTGTCTGGCGGGCTTTCCCTGGCCCAGCTCAGCAACTGCAGAAGTGCAAAGAAATAAGACACGTTAAAACCAGGACTGATATCTTTCTGAGTAGTGACATTACCATAATGTTGTTAAATTATGGTTGTTAATGCAGCATGACACCCCACCAGGTGCTATGCTGCATTAGTATTTGAATGATGACTCATCCTTCTATTTTTTTTTTATCAGTAACAGCTAAGAGGACTTTATGTAAGAAATGAGCCTTTAAGATTAAGACACGAATAAAACTTCAATCCTAAAACTAAACTCTTTCTTACAATCGCCTCTGGGATCCTCACCTCTTTTGCAAACTCCTGTCTCGTTTTCAGACTGAGGTTTCCTCCCAAACCTCTAAGAAGACCAACGATGAACTGACCTCTCTCTGTCACAGCACTGAGGTGTGAAAGACCATTGAACACTGTACCCACCAGGCTAGTCTCCACTACAAAGTCATTCTGATGAAAGGAGAGAACAGAAGGAGATATACACATTTCAGTTATCTACATACATTGAAAACAAGAGAAACCCAGAATCTAAGTGTTACATAACTAAACAGGACACTGAATCTGATAAGTTCAAAGTTTGTTTAAAATACAGCAAATTCAAACAGTTGTACCATTTTTGTGCCAGCGTGGAGGAGTATGATAGGACAAAGGTTACCTGTTTGAGACACCAGTCCAGGGCTCGTTGGAAGTAATCTCCCAGCCAGTTTTCTAGGTTACTGCAACACTCCTCTGGCTGACCCTTCAACCATGACTTCACCAAGGCACCTACATCGATGTCCTCATCGCTAAAGACAGAAATTGAAAAAAAATGGATGATAAAAAAACGTGAGACAAGCTAGTTATAAGAAATATGGAATTTGGTATTAATAAAAACTTAAAAGAATGTCTCCATAGACTGTCCGACCTAAGAAAGATCATGCCCATGCGGGATATGGTGGCTGGTGAGGCACAGCTAAGGTCGTGAGTCTCAAACAGGAAGTTAACATTGGGGCCGAACTGGATGCGTTCTCCACTAGGCATGGTTAACAGCCGGTTATCATCAAGCACAGAGTTCAGACTCTCAATCCACTCAGGGTCAATGTCGCCATCACACACAATCCATGAGCTCACCTCTAGAAAACACAAAAAAAAACATATACATATATACTGCAGATACGTACACTGACCCCAAAACACACAATGTAGAGTAAAGTAGACCCCTTTAGGTAAACTGTATCCAGTCCTTGTAAAGTGTACTGAACTTAAAGAAGACTTTGTCCTAGTTTGCA
>JAKKUS010001173.1:0-62000 GCA_023238725.1 Scortum barcoo
GAGACTGTACAATGTGGCGATATGTGAGAGTAATAGCCTTCATTCAGCGACTCCTTGCAACCGAGGTGAGTGACATGGATCTATAAGCCAAGCCAAAAGAGTCACATTAAACTTGTGATAAAAAGAGAGTGACCTGAGCTGGGTGAATAAGTTCAAACGAAAAGCATCAGTCTTCACAACCAGTGAGAAACAAGCAGAGTGGGTGATCATACATTACTGCTGTGCAACAGCGGCGCTAAAGTGGACATATTATAAACAGATCACACCATCAGAGTTCATTACTGTACCACTACTGACAGAAATTTGACAAAAAGGTGTGGACGCCCCTTTAAGGACCAACGTGTGATGCAAGTATGGCTTCACAACAAACATTTTAAAAAAATCACAACACAGGTCTGAAATTCACAGTTCCTCTCAAAGGGACTGACATGTCTTTTAGGATTAACAATGAACTGCAACTAAATTTAGACTATCAAAGTTTATCTGAATCTCTTAGAAGTTTGTTTAGGCATTATAGTCCAACGGACCTAAATTTAAAATGATGAGTCAAACTTTCAAAATACACCTAAAAAAATGAAGTGAAGGTGAAGGCGCACTGATCAGCCTTTTCTTTAAACAATTGTCTAACTAGGCCACATGGACTACATCTAAGGGCTCATTCAAATTCTCACACTCACCTACAAAGAGTTTAGTCTACTGCAGGACAAAAGGCAGCCTTTTTCCCAGCGACAGAACTTCATTCATGGAGGAGAAACAGTGAATTACAGCCTCCCACGAAAAAAGGAGCCCAGTCCAGTGAGGACAAGGGAGTCAAAAGCAGCAGCAGACTTTGGCCCAAAACACTGCCTGCCTCCACTTTGCTGACTGTTTAAGTATTGGTTGTAAACTGCACATCTGACACAGACAATCAATAGTGGTGGCTGTATGTGAAGAGGAGAGGAAACCCTTACTATAACGTCACAACTACACCAGCAGTTAAACGTGATACTCCGCAGATTTCAGTTTACTAATACAAACCACTGGGCTACAATCCTGAAGGTGTAGCTCATTATCTGTATGATGTAAGATTATATATTTACTTCATATTCAATTCATGTAAGTCTATGATGTGTCTGAAGCTGTCACGCATTGATCGTCACGTGTGATCTAAAATCATTCATTGATAACATCAGTGGCTCGTGTTGACTAACTAGCTAGCTAACTTCACTGTTACTAGGCAACTGGTCCGGAGCTTCACTAGCATAAAAAACTTTTTAATTATTTTTTACCGAACATTGACTATAGTAGCATACTAGCATTGCATACATAGCATTGCTACTAGCTACAACGAAGTTGTTAAAAAAAAAAGGATGACTTGCGTTTTTATTTTTTTTGTTTTGGTTTAATGATTTTTAATGATTTAATGATTTTAGTTCCCTGCGTTAGCGAGTTAACGGCTGCTAACACCTTTAAACCGTATTAACAATGACCTGTTATGTTTTCTCTCACCTTTATTCTGTGTGACTTGACGAGATGCATGTTGAGCGCAGGTGTGTTGGGGAGGATCTTGCCACATCCCTCCACGGTGCAGAGGATGTTCGTCCGCACTTCTTTGGTCAGCTCCGTGATGGCGGGTTTGATTATTTCCCGTGACGGCGACGGAGGCTCACCACGACGTCTGGGACTGTCCGCGGCAGGGTTGCTGCCTCCCCTCGCCGAGGCGGCCATGTTCCTGTGCTGCCTGTGTTGACAGTCCGTGCTGTGTTTGGCGGAGCCTCAGCGGCGGACCACCAGCTCATGCAGCCCTCAGCTTTGACTGACAGGCTCATCCAACGCCTTCCGCTGAGAGGACGGACGGGCGTGACAGTTCGTTGCGTCACTTCCTGTACGGCCATACTACGTCCGTTTTCAAAATAGAGGCAAATTTTTTTATTTGTCATGTGCAACAACAATGGTAATGATATTATTTAAGTAAGAGGCTCCCTTTTAACAATGCTGAAAGAAATATATTGAAAGAAAACCACACAAGAAAAAGTTACTAAAAAGTTCAAATTATAAGAATATAGTTTATAAAATAAAATTAATAAAAACAAAATAGAATATAGATAGAAATATAAAACAAATATAAATAGATAAGGTTTGCCATTACACTTAGTTGTCCAATGCAGCAAATTTTCTATTAATTGAATATATGCATGGGTCTGGGAAGGTTGAAAGTACTTAAAATATTATTGCTGTACCTTATATATAGTCTGCGTTTTAAGCTGAAATACTGTGTTTAGAGACTCAACATTTTTTTCTTACTGCAGCCGAAACAAAATTGTTTTCCTTCACACAGAAAGTCTTGGGGGCTTTTATTGTGTGAACCAAACAGGCTATTGTGGATTGTGGCTGGAGCCAGAATAAAGAAATGGTTTCCAGTTTGGCAATTTGATCGCCTCGCTGTGCTAGAGGAACCCGGGTGTTCTCAGTAGAGCTTCATTAAAAACATTACATGTAATAATACATTTGCCAATATTAACTTATTATAGATTTATAGGACTTGCTTTCTCCCTCTATGTTTAGGTTTTTTGCACCAACATATGAAGTAAAATATGTATGTGAAAACCTACTTGGTAATAATCCTGATTCTGATATTGGTATTACCATGTCTTTGGGGGGGGGGGGGGATTTTTGGACCACACAAACTGTAACTTCGGAAGATACCGACTTGATTTGATCCAACTCTGCTGAAGCCTGATTTTAGCTTTGGCT
This sequence comes from Scortum barcoo, assembly GCA_023238725.1. Classification (NCBI taxonomy): domain Eukaryota; kingdom Metazoa; phylum Chordata; class Actinopteri; order Centrarchiformes; family Terapontidae; genus Scortum; species Scortum barcoo. The sequence continues at coordinate 2,734 of JAKKUS010001173.1, forward strand.
GAACTTTTGAATTCAATTTAGTGTAAATTGTAAAAACCCTATCTCTTGCAGTGTAGTTGTGTTAGGAAGGAACTGGACAGGAGAAAAACAATATCTCTTTCCACATGTGAAGGGGCATGTAGATATTGTTTTAAAATAGACTTGGAAAAAATGTGAACCTCCTTTAAATGGTTTGTGCTCAGATGGGAGCGTCAAAATGAAAAAAATACTAACCTGAGAAGAGCTAGACTACTCCAGCAGACCTTTCTCCAACTAATATTCAACAACACATTTTTGTAACACTGTAGCTGAAGATGGAATATTATAGTGTGCAGGATGACAGGAAGTGGACACAAGTTACTTTGAGTAATTTAACTTTACAATTAAAAATCTTGTTTTTATATTCCACTTACACACATAACATTGATGGCAGAAATATTCTGCTACTTAAATACCAACAAAAGAGAAAATGACAATCTATTGGAAAAAACTAACATATGGGATGCATATAAAAGACAGGAGAGAAGATTAATTCTGAAATCCAGGGAGCCATGACTCTTCAGAGCCATGTTAACATGGAGATCAATGGTAGAATGACAAAAGCCAGTCATGGGTGGACTGGGCATGGCACATCTAACAGGCCACTCCGTGAGGAGTCCTTCAAACCAAAAAGGTCTGTCATCCATCAGTTCTGTGGTTGGTGTGTTTGTGAGGAGGGACCAGGCCCATTGTCTGTGATGCGAAAATAATTCCTTCCTTTCAGGGGAATTGATGAAAGCAGAGGTGTGACAGGGGTGGAGGCAATTCCTGTAAAATATGAATAAAAAAATACATTAAATTATTTGAACTGACTTGGATCATGTAAGAGCATTACAAAAGGGAATATTTCCTCTAGAATGTGAGTGTAAGTGTGTGTGAGAGAGAAAGAGTGAGAGAGAGTATGTGTGCCCTCTTGTGGCTATTTATGGAACTGGCAGAAGTATGAAATTCTCTAAATTGTTGGCAAATTGCAGAATTTAAAAATTAATATAATTTCCTCTCTGGTTCATGGCTGTGACAAACAAAATTCTAAGTACCTGAAGATGCACAGTGTTTGAACGACTCCAGGAGGTTGGTGCTCACAAATCTGACATCACATCTGAAGGGCTCCTCCCGCTCAGTCATGGTCTTGTTGGTGTGGTCTCTGAATTTTGTCTCCAACTGAGGAAAGATAAACATAAAACATAAAGAGATGATCACAGAACAGAGTTACTTTTGCAGCATTTTACTGATATAGTGAGATAGGCCCTTTGTGTCCTTGGCTTTGATTTTCAACTACTATTCTATTTTTTCTGAGTCAGGAGACAGAGGCATTGCTAAGGGTACCTTGTAAACTGCAGACTGTAGCTGAGGTAGCATACCATCACCAAAGGCTTCACAGGCCATCTGAAGTCTGCTTGCTGCATAACTGTCTTGTTCTCTTTCTGTCAGTGGATCTGTAAACACAAATATTGAAGCCAAACAAATAAAAATGACCTCATAGAATTGTACCAGATGTACACACTGGGGCATTAGGCTTAACAAACTATGTTAAAAGTTTGTCTGACATCATATAAAAATATTAAAGTAGCTTTGGTCAGATTACTGATCAACATACTTGAGACAGATTGGTTCCTTTCTGCAAGAGGGCTGGAACAGTTAGTGGGGAAGACCTAGAAACAAAACAAATGGTCAAATTTGACATATACTGCAACACCTTTGACAGAATTTCTGTTATTAAACATGTAAACTAGGGATGACAATAATGTGAAATGATTTTACAGGTTATTGTCAGAATTGTAAATCAAGGTAACTTTGAAATGTGAGAATACAGTGTAGTTTAGACTTACCTGTTGATATTGCTTCATTAGCAAGTCCCTAATGGCAGTCAGTTTCCGTCCACTGAGGTTAGCGTCCTTTATTCCTTGATATCTTGTTGACAGAACCAAGGCCTGCAAAGCACATCACTTTCTTATAGGGGAATGGAAAGACAGAAGAAAAGAAAAACAAAAAGCAGCTACCCAGCAACTGTACCAAAATGCAAAGGATTAAATATAAAAGTCATTCCTCACCTGGGATAACAGGGGCTTTTGCTTTGAGGTCAGGCTGGTCACAAAGACATAGGGGGTTTGAAGATAGTAAACTACATATGTTGGTTTCAGGTGGTTGGGCCGAGAGAAGCTTTCTCCCCAAGCGATCCGAATCCATACAGCTTCATCTGTGTGCTTCTTTATTTTGACCGACACCTTGCAATTTTGAAAGCAGTATAGGAGGTTAATCTCAGAGAGGCCAATAGACCCATAGCCATAGACTCTTGATGATGCAATTACAATTAGTAAGATTTTGTAAGTTATGTGAGGAGAAACATGTGACTTACAGGTCTTACGAGCTCGCTGAGGTGAGATTTAAATTGCTCCTTGAACTGTGTCAGCTCCACAGAGCAAGCGTCATCTGGAAAACAGAGATAATCATAAACATGCAGTACAAAGGAGGCACATCTATTTCACCCAAATCCAGAATCTAACAGTTCAGCCTGGTAAATGATGATATGGGACTGAATAGTAACTTATTCTTGATGGATCAGATAAAGAATATATATCATACACATTGCAAAAATAAAAAACTGTAAAACACATGATGACTCAAACTCCAGCGGGTTTTTTGATGGATTTGAACGAGAAGTTAAACCCTGATCGCACCAGCAGCCGTACTGTTTGTCTGTAGGATGCGTAAGTGTTGTTTTAACATACCTTCAGGATCCAGGAGCTGGAAGGCATACCACATTCCCTGGTTTGGGTTGTCGATGACATCTGAGAGAGACAGGAGAGAGCACAGCGACACACGAAGGCGGATCAGATTGAGGATGTGACTTTGCTTAACGTGAGCCGAGCTGTCTGGGCATCTTTCAAATGAGAAAGTCATTCCACTTGACTTACATATCATCTCGAGCTCTGTGATGTGTTTCGTTGTCAACTCACTTTCCTGTAAAGACAAAACAAGAGAGGTTAAGACAAGAAAGCCACACCAAAGCTAACCAAAACCAAACGATGTTCATTACTATTCAAAGAAAAACAAAAGACCAATTGCGAAGGCACAGTGAACCTGAAGCAGTGGTGAGGTTGTGGATGTCACTAAGGCCCACTGCAAGCATTTTGATAAATAACCTGCTGATGTTTGTTTTTACACTTTATATTTAACACAAGTGTCCGCATTTAAGAAGAAGACGTACACACCTCGCAGATGGCGAGCAGTCTTTCCGTCAACACCCATTTCGGCTGAGTGTAGTCGACGGACTGCTGCTGCTCCGCGGTCAGACGGCCCCACTTCTCCAGCGTCGCTCTCAACATCTGAGCAGGTATCCGTCTGATGAGCCGCTGCAGCAATTTAGATTTCCTACAGTCGTCCATTCTTCCTCGGAGAAATAATCGGCGTTTAGCTTTGCTGTTGAACCTGAAAGTTGCTTGGGAGTTTAATTAAATCGTTAACTTTGTGCAGCTTGTGCGGCGGTAACACTTCCAAACAAACCGCCTACAACGGAGAACACGAATCGACCAATCAGAGACCGCCTTTAAATGTTACGCGCTCCCTTTAGCGCCCTCTGTTGTGTTGGAGTGGTACTGTGTAACTTTATGCACAGGGTGATGGAGCATTGACTCTATTCCTTTATATACAGTCAGCATGTTGGAGTGGTACTGCATAGGGTGATGGAGCTTAATATACAGTAGTGGTACTGCATAGCTTAATATACAGTAAGTGTTGGAGTTTTTACTGTTTATCTTTAGAAACAGTCAAAGTGTTGGTGTGGTGCTGCAGCTGCATGTGCTACTACAACCATTTGTAACTACTACACAATGGTGGAGGAGGTATTCAGACCCTGTGCAACAAGTTCAAATTAAATCATAGCAAGTATAATACCCCAATTCAAAATCCTACCAAGGTACTGTCAAATGTATAAGTACTCAAGGTCTGCAGTTTGGCACCCCCCACCCCCCCACAGATTTTTTTATTTTCAAGACAAAGCATGAGGACATGGCGCCAGTCGGGGATGCAAACTATTACTATTACTTATTCATTTTATTTATTCTTTTTTGTTGTTTGTGTAGGGACTTGCAGCAGCGCTCCCTCCAGCAGGTGGCACCCTAGGCGACTGCCTGTATGGCCTATGCCATGAGCCAGCTCTGTATCAGATTATACTTACCATAAGAGCTATGAGAAATGCTTTTCAAGTGATCACATGATCACATGGTTGATATATTTTGTAAAGGCTTTAATAATAATAATAATGATGATAATAATAACAATAATAATAATAACATAAAACAGTAACCTACAGACTCCATCAGATAATAAAAAAACTTATATTCATAACATCGAGAAATTCATCTTTCTCAGTGTTAACATGTTTGATGCATCAGCAAGTTACTATACAGACCACATGACAGTGATTCCTTCCTATTTTCATCCATCTAAATGAATAAAAACTTTACTGAGCTGAACAAGCCCTGATTTTGTGGTCTAGTTCCCTCACACTTTGATCTTTCTAATGTAATAATATGTATTACTAATACTACAACTACTCAGACAGTACCATGGCCAGTATTATATAATTGCCAGCCGATTCATAGATATGTTCATCTGAATTATTATTTTTTGGGGAGTTTTCTTGTAATACGTAAGCTTTGCAATATGTTGCAGTGCCATTAAGCCACTAAGCTGGAACTGGATTTTGACTCTAAATGTATCTTTATGTCCAATCATGTCTCATATTGCCATAATTAATATTGATGAATGAAATTCATAATGTAATGAACTAAAAAAATTATTTATTATAAGATTTTTATTCTGAAGTATTGTTTTAATAAGAAAATCCTTCCAATAAATATTTTGTGTAATAACAATATTTAATAATGCACAGAATGAGTACACATGCACTGTGGACGTGAACATGTTTTGTGGCTATTCTCACTATGTTTGAATGTAAAGATATACAAAATTAGATCATCTCTGGTCCATCAGATCATCAATACACATTTTGAGTTTGAACTGGAGGACTATGACGCTGACGTCAGGCCTCTTCTAAAGCTGGTAAGACCACAATTCTGAACAGACTCAACAGTAGTTTGAGATCAACTCAAACATTACACTTGATTTTTGTCATAATGTTTCAAATCTGATCATCATACCTTGTGCTTGTTTCAGGCTTGGGAGGTAAACACCAGTATGAAGATGTTTGAAGAGTTTGAAGTCAGATGGCTGCTCATCTCCCCAGAAGCCGCCCCTCCTCAGTTCCAAGTAAGTCATATTTGACACATTTTTACTATCAGTTCAGATTCAGTGGTTGGGATGTCTCTGTGGTGATCTGAAGTTTTTGCTAAACAAACGTTCAATTTCTGTAACCTGCAGACATCCCAAGATCATCAGCCAGGCACAGACATGCACCAGGAGCCTGACAGAGGAGCAGCAGGAGGCCTGTGGCCCCAAACTGCTTGGCCCACGGGAGGTGGTGATAGAGGTGGTTCCAAAAGTCCTGCAGGGCTTCTGGTTGCCTCCTCCAACCACCTTCCTCAACATGCCCTCCCGGCAGCTCTGTACAATGGCAGTTGAGGACCAGGTCTCCGCTGCTCTGTCCTCCATGCACTGTCAGGCCCCCCTTCTCCCACTCCATCAGAGACGACTTGGTCCTATCTATCCAGGAGAAGGTTAGACAGGGTGAGACCCAATAAGTCCTGCTGTGAAGAAGCTCAACTGCTTTGCAAAAGATGTGCTTAAGATCATCACTGAATTTGTAGCAGGAGAGATCTGTGCACTGTTTCAGCCTCAGACTGACACAATGGTGTCCAGTGAAACAGCAGAGCAGCCAACACCTTGCCTTGAGCTCAAATCTACTGTGGTTCCAGCTCCTTCACCTCCTATGAGCCCTCCAGCTGTTGTCAAACCCTCAGTCATGGATCCTGAGCATAGGGTTGAGGAGCCCACCGGAGAGCCAGACTCTGCTGTTGTGCTAGCTCCCTGTCCTGAGATCCCCCCAGCTGAGGTTACTTCTTCAGTCCTGGATGCCAAGAATAAAAGTGAAGAACCTACCAAAGAACCAACCTCTGCTGTGGATTCAGCTCCTCCTGCTGTGGTTTGCATTGTACCTTGTGTTCCTTGTGTTATTCTGCCTTGTGTCTCTTGTACCCTTTGTGTCTTCTCAGTCTGGTGTTCCTTATGTTATCCTGTCTTGTGGTTATTGTGTTCAGTGTGTTCAGGGTCTTCCTTGTGTTTTTTCATGTTCTTTGTGTCCTCCTTGTCTGTCATTCCCTGTGTGTCCTGTGTTTAGTTGTTTCTGGTCTCCTGTATTTGAGTTTATCTTCTACAATTCTGCTCACTTCCTGTTTTATTTTGAATCCCCTCCTCTCCTCACATGTCTTCCACTTGACTTCCTGCTCTTGTGAGTTTCCCTCCTCTGTGATTATTCTGCTCCTCCCTTATTAGTTTCACCTGTCCCCTGTTAGTCTCCTCACCTGTTTCCACTTCCCTATCCCCACACAGTGTATATATACCAGTCCCTTTCCTTTGTTCTTTGTCGCGTCGTCTGTATAACCACCCCTCTTGTGCGCCTGTCTGCCCATCTGTTCCTGCCCGCCTTTGTCCTGCCTGCCCTGTTCCTGCCTGTGTTCCTGTGTGAGCTTAATAAAGAGTCTGATACATCTACTCTGCTTACTGACTCGACTGCATCCTGGGTCCAAACTTCGCTCTGCACCTACCTTAACACCTCCACCTCCTATGAGCCCTCCAGCTGTGGTCATGGATCCTGAGCATAGGGGTGAGGAGACCACCAGAGATCCATCACCTCCTGTGATTGCTGATGATGAACCTCTAGTCATCACTGCCAAACAGGCTGAACCTGCACAGCAGCCTACACCCAACACAGAACCACCTTATGTGACCCCTCCAGCTGAAGTCACTATTTCAGTCCTAGATAGAGAAAGAATGAGGAGCCCCCCAAAGAACCAAACTCTGCTGTGGCTTCAACTCCTCTACCTCCAATGAGCCCTACAGCTGTGGTCATACCCTCAGTCCTGGATCCTGAGCATAGGGGGGGCGAGGAGCCCACCAGAGAACTAGAGTCTGCCTTGGTTTTGGCTTCACCAGCTCATGTTACTCCACTTACCGAACCTCCTGTCATCACTGAAATGCAGGATGAACCAATTATCAACACCAAACCTTCTGCCAACACTGGCTTGGATGAAGCAGAGGAAGAGTCAGTGCCCAGCTCAGAAACAACCTCTGCCATGGTTTCAACTCCTTCACCGCCTATGAGCCCTCCAGCTGTGGTCATACCCTCAGTCCTGGATCCTGAGCACAGGGGGTAGGAGCTCACCAGAGAACCAGACTCTGCTGTGGCTACAACTCCACCATCTACTCTGACACCTGCTGATGAAGATCCTGTCATCACTGCAGTGCAGGATGAGCTGATCGTTACGGTGCAGCCAGTCAGGGTGGATAAATCCCTCTGCACCACAACAAGTAAGACTTTTTACTCATACTAATTTGAGCCACCAGGTCCATTTACACTGTAGTTAACTGGATTTTTTTTTCCTGCTGTGATGAGTTTAGGCACTGACTTTTTCAGAAATCAAAAAGACAAAAATACATGGATTGAGTGGCTTCCTCAGGTGGCTGCAGAAAAACATCTGCTGCTGCTTCTGGCCTGAGGATGACAGAGATGGAATGAAATCCTTTCTGTAAAAACCTATTTTAATTTTGCATTGTTATTGGTGTTGTGAATTCATAAAACTGTATTAACATTAAGACATTTTACAGGAATTGTGTTGCATACTATATATTGCATATATAATACTTCATATACTAATTAAAGGTTTTGGTACAAAAAAAGAAGCAGAGAATAAAACAACAAACACAAACCAAAAACAGACAGTAAGGGATGGTAGAATTGACCAGATAGCAGCTGCTAGCGCAGATGGCACAAACAATTCTTCAATCTTAGATTTAAAGAATATTTTTTGATTCATTCTGTGAATTTGAGACCTGTATTAATAGACAGACATAAAACATGGTGACCAGATACCAGAGAATCACTGGTTTTAAATGAACTACGGCTGCGGGTGGATCCCATGTTGAGCAGCCACCCAGGAGGAGGATGATACTCTTTGGCCTCAAGTGAACACCTAACTGTGGAAGTGCATTAAATTGTTGAAATGCATTTAACCAAGACCAGAATTAAGAGCTACTACTACTGGAGAGCACTGGGGCCAAAATAAGCTATGGTCCTCAATTCAGAATCCCAGGGTTTCCCCACTGAGTTTAAATTGATGATAAATGAATTAAGGAATATCCAGGAGGTGAAAACAAACTAAATACTTTCACTCCACTATTTTTTTTAATAACTGTAATAATAAAATAACTTGTTATTTTGTAGATTCTGATTTTAAATGCAAAATTTACCTATCCACCAGTATAAAAATGAGCTCCACAGCTACATTACTTTACTAAATATTATGCTGCTTACACAGTGATGTATCAGCAACAACAACAATTAAGTAAAAGTTTGAATGTGGGACTTTTATATTGTCGTGTTTTCTATATGGTGGGTGCGCCTCTTTTAACCAAAATAAATGTGCTGTGCTATATTATTTTTAATAGTATTATCATTAATACTGATGCATCAATGTGTAATCAGCAGTTTACTCTTGTTGGTTAGGGTGGAGCTTGTGAAAAGTACTTTATATAGAGTTAGCTTGGTCCATTGGTTTCCAAACTATAATAAGGCCTTTTCCAGTGAGTCACAAAATAAATATGCAGGGGCTTTTCTTTCATTCCAGATTTTCTTGTATTACATTGCATAATATTGGATTTGAACAGTTATTTAAAATTAACTATGCAGGCAGCTTACAGGGGGAAATCACCAATTTCTATATGCTACCAATTCACAGACACGACATGACAAGCTTGAGAAGTAGCCCAGAATACACACTGCTCTTTTATAAAGAGGTCAGAAGACAAAAAAGGTTGTAAACCACTGGTTTGCTTCTTAAAGCTGCTTGAATTCTGAGTTTAAAATAAACCATAGATAAGTAGAATAGTCTAAAAGATTATGTAACTTTTTTTTTTATTTGACCATTTTCAAAGTACATTGAAATGTTACTTTTCCTGCTCTGCTATTATTTATCTCTGGTGCTTGAACGAAATATGTTCACTGTCAACATGGTTCACATCTCACTCCCATCCAGTCACCATGAAACCAGTTAGTTAAGTTAGTTAAGGACACAGTGGACCCTTTGTCCACAAGACAGGAACAGTGCAGCAGCAGCAGGGCCATTATCTGTGAAATGCTTTTGAGAGGCTAAAGCAGCATTATAAAGCAGAATCACGCTAATCAGGGACTGATGCCCATCACTGACATCCACCATCACATATAGACGGGTGACAAATGACAGGAAAACCAACAAAGTAGTGACCAAATTAGTAAGGAGTTGTGCCGCCACAAGGAAAGCTTCAGTGCTCCTTGGTATTGATTCTCCAAGTCTCTGAACTCTACTGAAGGGAGGGATGAACTCTACTCTTCCAACTAAGATATCCCCTCATTTGGTGTTTTGATGATTGCAATGGAGAGCACTATATAACCTGTCAGTGTAAAATCCCCCATAGATGTTCAACTAGGTCTTGATCTTGTGACTGTGAAGGCCATAGCATCACACCATTTACTGACCCATCCTGTCCCATGGATGTCATCCTGGTAGAGACCACTCATGTCTCATGGTATCTTTTATCTTCTGTATGGATTCAGAATATTTTAAAGCTTTGCCAACATACACTGCAACATGTTTGTAAGAAAAGCACTGGCAATTATTTTTTCCCACTTAAAGCACTGAGCACTAATGCCAAAACACGTTATCACCTCCCACAAAGGGCACCTGGCCAAACTTAATACAACCAAAAGCAAAAACGGAAGTACTTCACGGGGAATTATCTTGTATGTCCTGTAAACAGTCGCCATCAAAAGCCCCACCTCTTGTGAAAAGAACGCATGCCATTGGTGAATTGAGGAAAGCGTCGGGCACTGATTGGCTGTTGGCTACTGTCACTCTACTGGCTGTTGTCAAACAGTTACGAAAGGCTCTCGTTGCTGCTGCACCTGGCGGCGTGTCCTGTCTCTGTAGGTTACATTGATGTCAGCAGCTCTAACCACAACTACAGAAGATTTTTTAGTAACTTGAGTCTTTATCCTTCGAGGGAGACACGGGGTAACCTTCAGTGGTCCACCAGCGGCTGGGTATATTTATTTATGCTGCTATTCAAACAGTTAGCCGAGGCCTAGCAGCTAGCTTGCTAACGTGACATTTCACCGAGATTTGCCGGAAAACTTGTCAGATGACACAGCCTCTCCACTGGTAAGATTATCACGGTCACCTGTAGCCGGCTGTGCACAGTGTTATCAAAATTATATACACAACTAAACCTTAGACAGATAGCATGTTGTGAGTAGGCCCAGGTAGCCATTGAAAAGTCAGCTCAGTACAAACACATGACAGATGGTCCAGAGTCTTCTAGTCAGTGCTGCAGTGTCAACATGGCTCCAGAGGATTCATTTGTCTCAGTGTTTCACTCTCTGCCTCTTTGTGTCTGCAGCTAAGTCTCCACTGGGGAAAAAGTCCACCATCACTATGACAGCACAGGAAGGAGAGGGATGGGGAGGCATTAGTATCCTTTAGATCAGTGGTTGTCAACTAGTCTGGCTTCTTATAGACAGGCCGCGACCCAAATCAAGGAAAATTTTCGACATCTCAAACTTTTTTAATGAGAACATATTGCAGTTTGAACCTAATATAGTACAAGATATTACAGTGTGCCAATACACACAAAAAAAGTTTTAATAATAAACAAAAGCACCCAAAAGGTTGCGATACTAGAGGGGAAAATATTCCCTTTTACACTCAACTAGCTGCATTTTAATGAAAAACCAAAAAGTGCATCCTGGGGACACAACAATATACTTAACATAGAAACTTACCTTAATGTAACTTCAGTAACATTTTTAATGCTCAACGGTGCTTTATGCACTAACATGAAATAAAAGTGTAGCAGTTTTTATCCACAAACTCAAAATATATTAATCAAGGTGCAATTCAAGTATACAAAATTAAGTTTGTTCATTTTAACTTGTAAGTAACTGCCTTATAAGTAGGTAAATACTGAAAAACACTGAACCTCGACCTGAGTTTGGCAGAATTAATGGGAGAACTGGGGATGTTTTTTGCTCCTGGTAAGAGTCTCAAAGTCTGCCATTATAGTCGACAAGGCAACTCTGAGGTCATGCTCAATGTCCAGTCTGTTTCTGTTTTTGGTCTTCAGCTGAACCAGAGCTGAGAAGCCACACTCACATAAATATGTAGTGCTGAATGGTAGGAGGATCTTTACTGCTCGAGTGGCAAGAGAAGGATACTCACTCATCACAGCGCTGCACCAGAACAGGGAGAGGCTTACCTCCGTGAATTTATTGTGCAGCGTGCGGTCGTATGACAGCTCCACCAGCTGACTCTCCTCGTTGCTGGGCAACGTGACGCTTTCCACGTTGACTCCAAAGGGGTCACGTATCCAGTCATCATCCCTCTGTTTCTCAGGAAAGTAGTCATTAAACCGCTCCAGAACTTTATTCAGATGCACCGTGATTGTTTTCTTCATTACAATTTTTCTTGCCGTATCCAGCTGCTGTCCCTCCACAGGCGTTGGGGGAACATATCAATTTGGTTTTTAGAAACATGATTTGCCCACATGGAGATTTTTTTTTTTTTTTTTTTTGAAAGAATCAATTTTTTTCTTCACTTATTTTTTCCCAGTCAAAGGCCCACGACCCACTGAAAACGTAAAGAGCACTGGGGTCGCGACCCACCAGTTGAGAATCACTGCTTTAGAAAACAGGCCAAGGGGTCACATTGCTGAGTTGACAGAGTGGATGTAATCAGGTGCTGAAACAGTCAGTGGAGTGATTCATTAGTGGAGTGATTCATTAGTGATGTTGCAGGCAATAAATCAACAATAATTTCCTCGTAAACTGATTAATTGTTTAAGTTATTCAAATCCACCAGTTCCAGATGATCAGATATCAGCTTTTCTCTGTTTGATATAGCTGAAAATTGACAATATTTGGCCTTTGGATGGTTCGCTGGTTTAGATGGAAGCGAAACAAGCTGTCACAAGATGTCACCCTGGACTAATGAAAATAATCAGGATTATTAAGATGTGTATTTAAAGTTCAGCATGTTCTAAGCTGAAAAAGAGACTATTTACAGGCAAACTTGGCAGCACCTGATCTGATCTGAGTTCAAATGTGTTGCCGCCAAACGGCATCTCCTACAATACAGTTCAACAGTAATTGTCAACTGGTGCTCCTCTTGTTTGTGGCTTTTCAGTATTGCTACAGTGGTACAGTAAGCCCTTAACTCAGCATGCACCCTGACCTGTCACCACACCTGCACACAGATGAGTGCAACGAACTGATAACTCAGCTGAAGCGATGCCACGCAGAGGTACGTCACTCTCTGGATTCTTGCATTGCTGTAATTCACACAAACACTCAATAGACCAATGTTAATCCTGTTTGGTGTCACCCTCAGCACAACTTCATGAAGTTCTTTGGAACCTGTAACGATGTGGACCGTGCAATGCGCCACTGCCTGAAGAAAGAGGTCTGTCAGGGTTTTTTTTTGTGCACTTTGTGAATAAGCCACAACAGGCACTCTGAATACTAATGATGTTTTTTTATTTAATTTTTTTTTTTTTTGTGATTAATGTCATCTTTGTTTCCTCTCCATTCAACAGAGGCTGGAAAAGCGGGAGCGCAGCAAACAGCATGCACAAGAGATGAAAAGGAAATTGAAAGAAGGGCCCAAGGAGCAATATTGAAGGACATTTTACTGCAACTTTACCACTGAGACTTAAAAATATTTCACATACTGGGACACTGAATTAAGCGTAATACTCTTGAACAGACCTCTGCTGCTGTTTTTTTATGTCAAGACAGAGGAAGACATATTCTGTCTCATTGTACATCCAGAGGAGTGTTGGTTGCATTGACCGTTAAAGTATCACGTAATTGTGTGCATCAGTGGACGCATGCAAGCAATGACATGGTGGAGATGCACACCTTACTGTAAGCCTCGCAACAACACTTTTTACCAACTGCACAGACTAAAACTTGCAGTGGTACCCGAACGTTTTAGGTCAGCATAAAAACAAAAGCATCTACCATTCTGGATTAAAGATCGCTGTCGGGGATCATAATTTATTTCTCCTCTGTTAGCGGTACGTGGCAGCTCCATCAAAGAGATTATTGTAGCTGGTTGCAGAACCCTTTTATCAAACCATTATTTTAGTCGGCAGGACATCTCAGGAATATTCTGCTACCTGATTTATTCATGACAACAGGGAGACTCTATTTCAGGATGTCAGGATGACTTGATGCAGGATGACCAGTGGTGTGAATATTCACTCATGAACATGCATATTTAAGGTAGTCATTGTTTGAAAGTTTATTCGAATGGGGAATCATATTGATTCGTTACAAGTTTAACTGCTTTCAAATAAAGTGAAATTGTCTGTTCATGTGCTTTAATGTGCTGTGAGCTGTCATGTTTGTAAAACACAGAGGACAAGGTATTTTAAAAGTGCAGCAAGTACATCACTATTTTTGGCTACAATAGCTTGGAAGAGTTGGGCTCAGAATGTCTGTTCTAGCAAAAAATGATTAATGATAATTCCAGGTCATATTCTCCTTATTGGTTTTATACCTTGACCTGTATAAGGCTAAGCCTTTATTGATTCCAGGAGAGGAAATTTGGCTGTTGCAGCAACACATGGACAGTATTCAGTATAGATAAACAGTGAAGAATGAAAGTGAAAATAATATATAATAAAAAATATATAATAAAATGTATATAAAGCAAAATAAGAATAGAAGTAAAAAAAGTAGACACGAGCTAGACGATGATTACATGGAAAAGTGACTAATAGCACAGTCAAGTCTATTATGTAAAGAGCAATCACCAGTTATATATAACAGTTACGTGATAATACCTAGTTTGTCTGTATGAATATAGAAATACACAGTAGTGTATGATGTGATAAAACATATAACATTAACATAATATAGTTTCCAGCTCCAGCACCCCCCAAAACTCTATCCAAGGAGAAATGGTAATAATATAATATAAATACTGTACAATATATTTTATTGTACAGCAATTTAACAGAATATAATATTTTTTGTATTTTTATTTAATGATAAATACAGTATAATACATAATATATAAATCAGTTGATTAGTTAGATATTCAAGAGGGAGAGTATCCTGAGTGTTCAGACCTAAATGGGTGTGTGTTGTGTGGGTGTTTGTGGTTTCGGGTGGGGGAGCTGTTATGTCCAAGTGACTGGGACCGTCTGCTCTCCCCACTGCTCTCGTTCACTGCGATGACAGTAGGCACAAACGAACACCTGAAGCGCTCCTTTTGCTCCTGGGTGGGTTGACGGCGGCCGAGTGAGCTGCCCATCTGCCACAGCTGGTTGTGGAGGGGGCGAGAGGGGCTGTCCATGATGGCTTTGATCTTGCATTCTCCTCTCCCCCACTGACTCCAGACTGTCCACTCGCAGCTCAACCACACAAAGCAGGACCTCCTCACCAGCCTCGATGCCACCTCCTCAGGATATCATAGCAAAGAACTGAGCACTGTCTGTTAGAGACTGACACAAGATCTTGAGGGGCCTGTTGTGCACACTTATGAATAATTTAGAGCTTTCACCTTTATCTCATGGTCTTCATTCTGCAGCTGAAACCAGAACAATTTCATGTGCTGAGTGAACACCATGAGCTGCAGTTGGGGGTTCATCAGTAGTAAGTGGATATTTATCTCTTCACCATACAGGCTATTGTTCCTTACATGCATCTTCTACTGTTTTTGTTTTAGAATAAGAAGGACAAAATTGGACTACAAAACCAAAAATTGCTTGTAGCAGGCCTGTTACATCAATTAGACAGACGCCTACTTCCTCACAACCAACACAGGAAATGAATAACAAGACAATAGTACTCAAAGATGTGAGCGGCAACATTTCAGAATACAGACTGAAGCTCAGTTTCTTTGTATGCGGATGTCTTTTGTTACATATAGCACAGACATCATTAAAAGAGATGTTGAAATTTTTTTATTAAATGATTTCAGTGAATATTTGCCTGATAATTGTTTAATCAAAGGTGCATTGAGGGTCAGAGCGAGTTGGGTAAGATTATGTTAGCTGAATTAAAAATAACTTTTGACTATTGACAAAAGCCTAGTCAGTGGTTCGAGAAATGTAAGAACAAAAAACACACTGTCCTTTTTCTTTATTTGAAGCAGCTCACTCTACCCATCACAACACATGAATCAATCTTTGACAGATATTTGAATTGTAAGGCACCCCAAGGTGTGCTTTGAGTCAATGTGGGGAGAAAAAAAAAACACATGAATGATGAAATTAACATGGGACCATACATATTATTGTTATAAAAGACAAAAACACAGACACGTGTCACAAACAGTCATTGAATAAATAATAATAAATAATGGAGCAAATTAGTATTTTTTTTACTCACTTTTTTGACTCACAATTTTATGATGCACACTTCAAACACATGCTGAGGCGAGAATTTGGATCCCATGCCTAAAAGAGAAAACAATTGTTAAAAACTAATTTTCTAAAAGTAAATAAACACATTTTTTTTACCTCAGGTGAGACCAGTAATTAATCCTCAGTGGACCTGAGTGACAAGTATTCAGTGATGCTGTGCAGCTGCCACAATACACAGATCCCTCTGATCTATTCGTGGGACCCTAAAGCCAGGCAGGAACTGGGGATGTTATTCACCAAAAGAGGAGGAATAGAGTGGAAGAAGTGAATGTAGGGACCCAATTTCCATTAAGAAATAACCAAATCCCAACAACATCTCACTGTACATTTAAGATTAATAGAGGTCACAAACCTGCCAAACTGCCTGCGAGAACACAACATTTTGTGAGCTGTCCTGGAGCTGATTATACATCTGGCAAGTTGGGATAAAAAAGATGAATGCAGGTGCACGACAAAGGTTTTATTTTTCGCGAGCTTAAGTGGAAGTGTGCTGCTGTTTTGGTTAATGTTATTTCAACAATGCTTCATCAAACCATTTATTATTCCCTGCAATCAAACCGCAGTGTCCACCAGAAAAACTGGAAATCATGAACCAAACTCATGGATCATTAAGAGAGTCTTACAGGCTTGAAATGTGGAAAAACTGAAATTCAACAAAGGTCATTTTATTGATCATCTGTTTGTCCTTGTAAAGCTCATTAAAACACAATTATTATATATTATCTGTCAAGCCTTTTATAATTTACAACAAAATACTTAATCTGATAACATCAACTGAAAAGGTAAGCATTCAAGTGACAACAGTATTTAAATATTTTGGTTTTGAAATTATATGTGTAAAAATTTTCTGCTTTCCTTGCCCATTTTGTTCATCAAAGATTTCATGGGATAATTTAGAAAGGGTGACTGAGACAGTCGGGGTGCTTCGGGAGCAAAGGATACCACATGGCACTGCACATCCAAACAGTTATCTCAAATAAATACAAAAATAAACTGCACCATTTCTAACAATACTTACAATGTCGGTACAAAACATACCCTGAAATACAAGGTATTCAGACAGGCGACACATTTATATGTACAGTATATTACATGCTTAGCATTAGTTACACAAAACAGTCTACATTATCTATATATTATTCTGCATTGCATGTGTACAACTGCAAAAATGGACAAATATCTTCAGTTTTACAAAACAATTTTCACAGACCTACATTTTTTTTTTTTGGTAAAACAAAATAGATCCCTAAATATAATACACATCGCAATATAAAATCTCGAGTCATCACAAGCACATAAGGACAAAGTCGACAGCTACACGACTGTCGCATTTCCACGATATTGATCACTGACAATTAGCGTAGTCATGATGTGACTACTTGAAGGCCAAGCAATTATCATCTCTTTTGTGTGCTCTAAAAAGAAATACACAACTAAGAAATATCTGTCAGGTAATACCAACACAATCATCACACGTTTCACACAATAACTATCTGCATTGATAACTGGAAGCCGTGTCGTACGTATGAACTACCACAGTATTTGCATGTAGGGCTACTATGTGTAGCTAGAAGAAAGTGGAACAAAATCCATTGCTAATCCTTCCATGTGATATGTGCCACAAGTTCAATCAATCATCTTAAGCCATTTTGCACTCAAGCCAAAATGCCATTTGATTGAACAGACACATTTGTATATTTAGTGCTCGTATGCAGACGAGACTTCCAGCATTCTCCATTCACACAGGTTTTTGTGATTTGTAAAAAAATCTTCCTTGAAAGAAAAATCACAACCTCAATGGGATTTTATTTGTGTAAATAAAAGATCAATTAACCTTTTGCCACATCTCTTCTGTTGCAGGTGAAAATAATTAAAGACAGATGGATATTGACAGTATGAGGATGATATTTCACGTACTTCAGCAGCTCTACCACCGCACGGCTTCATTAGCACACAAGCATCAGACCTTTCATGTACATTTATGGTGATTATGATACTGTTACTGGAAAACAAGATCTCTGTTCTGAGGGTAAAGACTGTTACAGTATGAACAATTAACCACGTCATGGAAAAAAAAGGCTAACATTTCCTTTGAATGGTTTTCTTCTGTCCACACAGAGAGGATGGAATGTGCACGTAACGAGCAAAGAAACAGTGTCCTCATGCAAACTTTGGTTTACACTTCATCTCAAAACAATAAGTGACCAAATAAAATCCTGAAAAAATGCATCTTATATACAGGAAGCAACTCTACACACCTGAAATAAATATATATTAATATATATTATTGTTATCATGTGCTATCAGACATACATTGATTTCATACATCCTGATGATTTCATAGACACACAAATCTCTCGTGTGTACAGAAACGCACTGTACCTCCCTGAAGAATCTCCTTCAGTGTTTATTTAAGCAATGCACATTTGGCTCTTTGCTCTTTCACTCCTAACGAATAAACATCTGGACAGTTAAGGGATCTGATTAGAAAAAAAAAAGAAGTTGCTCTTCAAAGGAGGATCATGGAGGAATTGTTGGTCGACGTGCGAGCAAACAGAACTCCGGAGAATCCCCTCAAATGATGGATGGAGACGAAGACCCTTAAAGCAACATTTCCTTCAGTTTGAGATCACAGCATTGTCCGTGTGGACGTCCCTCTGTCCGTAACCTGTGCCCGATGAGTGTCCTGGGTGCGGATGGTCACTTCTCATACGCCTTGTTGTGCAGGTAACTGAAGAGAGCCTCGAGTCCTTTGGTTGAACACCACAGCTGCTTCAGCATCTGACACTCTTTTTCATTCACTTCCTCTAGGACTGACATGAGGATACTCCTCACCAGGCATTTGGATTCCTCTAAAACCTTTTAAAACACACACACACAGAAAGGGGAGAGGGTCATGCAGTTATAATCAAAATAATGCTTAGTCCTCTGGGGTTGTGTAGATCGGACTTACCACTGCGTTGCATGAAGCCATTTCCTTCACGCGCAGCATTACTTCTTGGTTAAACGTGGTTGGCCAGAAGACCTGTGACACCAGACCTCGACTGCATGCTTCTTGTGCTGTGAGTTTTCTCCCACAGAACAGCATTTCGTTGGCCTGCCATCAGGGACAGAGGGGGGGGTTCATTTAGGTAAACACGCAATCATGACATGGTTATGAAAAGGTGAAATTAGTCAAAGGCTCTGATATTGCTTGGACCCACTAGAGCAACGCCCAGGATCTGAGGGAAGGTGTAAGAGGAGCATCCAGAGGGGGTGAGGTGGAGGGCTGCACATGGAGTTTGGAACCAGGCCCTCTCACTGGCCCACACCACATCACACAGAGGCAGGATGGAGGCACCGAGACCCAGGGCGGGGCCGTTTATTGCCACCACAATGGGCTTCTTGAAGTGGATGAATGCCAACACAAAGTCCCTGAAGGGGTCACAGAACAATCAGTACTGACCCTGTCAAGTCTAATGGCAGGTAGAAAGAGAGTCTGTGTTTATCGTGGACAGCTTTCTCATTACCGTACGGCGTCTGCGATGCGGCTGCTCTCTTTTCTGCGGTCAGTGGACAGACGCCCTATCAGGTACGACGGCTCCAGGCCACTGCAGAAAACGGTCCCCACGGAGCTGAGCAATAATAATTTGCTGTCATCAGCAGCTGCATTACCCAGAGCTCGACACACTTCCTTCATTATCTGTGGAGAAAGAAGAAGTGACGCTGGTTACTTTCCTCACTCACCTGACACGTGAAGAAATGCTGAGAAAAAACAGATACAATATAGATGCTGGATGCTCAGAGTGAAGGCTTCGTCTACTCAGGATGTCAAAAAAATCTTTCAGCAGACAGACGGGCCTGAGACATGATGACATAGACTGGGAAATGCAAGAATGTTTGTTTCCATCCCTACAACGCAGACAGATTATGCAAAAGTGCATTTACAATAGTGCTATTCATCTCGTGTAACTAAGCATGTCATCAACCATGTGATCAACATAGTGTCAATTGAGGGGCCACATATTTTCAGGATCCAATTGTATAAGTGCTGGTGTTCAAGGTATGGGTACATTCAGAAACACTATCATTTAAATTAGTTTTCCAGCACTTTTATTTATCTTGCTTATAAAAATACTTAATGGGTTAATGAAATAAAGTGAAAAAAATGAGTGTCTTAAGAACTATTCTTTTGGTCGTTTTGCAGGTGCTATATATCCCATCTCACCACAACATCTACAAACTACAAATCCTTTCAACACAGTGGAGCGAAAAATTATTGAAATAGGCACATATTAAAATAGGCACATATTAAAAAAAAAAAAAGCGCACAATGGCATTATGAAGGAGGTTATGTCTAAAAAGTTATGGTATTTTAATCACATCTGGATTTACTAACAAAAGGATTGGAGGCTCGCATGCCATGGCTCTGGGAACTGCTTGAAGTCATCTGTTGACTAAATGTCAATTAGTTCAAGTTGTGAGCATATTATTTCATGCAATGATTGTATCACATCAATGGAAAAATGTCATGGGCAAATGTCATCTTCTCAGCAGAGACACTGAATTCATTGAACTGTAAAACAATGCTGGCTTTAAACATGAAAGCATATATCAAATACTGAAGTGACATTTTGGTGGGGACTTTGTTTCTAACTACTTGTCGTTACTTTCCGAACAGCAGCAGACTGCGGGCAAGATGTTTACATGACAACTTGCTGGGCAGCTTGTTTCCATGACAGCCAGCCTGCCTGCTACCAGCGCCTGGACGTTTCCCGTACCGGCTGCAGTGTGGGACTGACAGGAGTTGTAGGGAAAGTTGTGTGTTGTGCTTCTAGATTAAATACAATGACTCAAATACGTTATATTCATAGGAAATAACCAAAGGAATAAATTGGAAAAAAAATCTATCAACAGTCAGTCTTCAGTTGAGTGCGATTGCAGCATGATAACCTCAACAAATGGGAGCAATACAGCAGTCTGTGAAGAGAGACAAGTTTCAGTCTGCCGGTTAATATCAGCAGCACATCGTTCAGCTCAGCAGACGGCGTTTGGCCTTTGTCAGACAGCCGACTTGATAAGAAGTTGTCTGGAAACCCCAACCCCGGCGCCGCATCACTGAATATATACGCTTGTGGCAGCAGACTCTGCTGGACCACACTGCTGGACCTCTTTTTTTTCCAATTTCAGAAAAGCAGCAGAGAGGTTAACGCAAACAGTGAGGCTGAAAAATCTCGGAAAGAGAGAGAGAGACGTGGAGTTGGAGAGGGAGAAGAGGGGAAAGGGAGAAGATGTGGACCCCTAATCATGGTGATGGATGAGGGAGAGGATGCTGGTTGATGGCTACTCTCCCCTTCGAATCCCACATGAACGTGAACTCAAGCAGAGAAAACGTACACCAGGAATGGCTGAGGTGAGGGGACATCGAAAAAACCTTGGGTGGAGGATTAGAGGGTAAAGGGTGAGGTGTGCGTGAACATGGGGGATTTACAGAGTCTGCTGCGAGTTTGATTTTCTTTTGTGTTTTTTTCCCCATAAATAAGTCCCGTCTCATTTATACGCATTAATACCAATATGCGTGAGAACCCCTGTACAGCGATAACTCACCATGTCGGTTCTCTGCAGTGAAAACATCAGACAAAAGGCTGAAGGATTTATGCTGGTCAGAAATCAGTACGGGGAGAAACCACAGCACTGTCATGATCTGAGTCCAACAATGGAAGATTGGATAAATGCAGACGCTGGACTGCTTGGAAATGCAACAATGTATGACAGGCCTTGCCACAACTAGACTATTATGTTACTAGAGGATAAATATCTGAGAGCTGGAGAGAGAAAATAACTTCAGTGTATGTATGCATGTGTGTGTGAGTGTGCTTTAGGTACTGTGTGTGGGGTTGATTATGGGCGTAAATGCTTGCAGCAACAGTCACATTCCCAAACAAATAAAGAAGCCGCTGAGTAAACAAACCTAAGAATCACCGCCTGATTGATAACTATTATCAGCTTAAGACATCTGGAACATCCTGCAAAGGCTGCATCTGACTGGAGGGCAATAAAAGTCGGAGAAAGAGGGCAAAGGGTGGAGGGAAGCAAGGGAGGAGATGGAGCCAAAGGAGTTTCAGTGAGTGGAAAAAGAGGAAGAGCGTAAGAGAAAGAGGGAGAGAGAGAGGGGAGAAAGCTTTCCAGTGCAGGGCTGTGTGGCTGGCTGTGTGCTCCTGTTCTGCTGGGCGGCCGTGGCTGGCTAAATAAACAATCCTAATTGGCTGTGGAGCCCCACTAGTCTGGGGTTTCACTCGCTTTCATCCTCGGGAAGCTGCCGGGAAGCTGTGGGAGAGCTGAGGTGAGGCATCATGATAAACACACATGTGCTCAATCACGCGCATGCAGATGCACGTGCACACACTCGATTGAATGCAAGGAGAACGGCTCTTGATTCTGCTCTCCCTCTGTCGTCAGGTGAACGGTGATACATGAGAGTTTGTATATGAGTCGCTGTGAGCGGCGCCGCCTGCCTGCAGTCTGACTCAGAGGAGAGTGATGGGGCCACCTGCTTGGCACATCTGGGGATGAGTAATGTACCACGCACATAAACGCACACACACACACACACAAAAACACACACTTCCTTGGGCTCACAGAAATAGATGCAGACACATGCACAATCACACTTATGATTCATAACACAGAAATACACACTGACACAGACAAACACAACAGCAAATTCCTGGATGTGGAGGACACAGCCAAATGACTAAGTTACACTAAGAGTATTACGGCACTGGGGCTGGAACAAACACAGCTCAGCAGACATCATGGACCACTTAGATTCATCTGCTGAGGTTTGGTGAAGAAATTAATGATTTCTCCTCTTAATGACACAAGAACAGTCCAGCACATAGTGCAGCGATTTTCAGTACGAGAGACATCTAGTGGCGTAAACGAGAGCTGTCTGTCAACTTGTCTTATCATTCAAAGTAAACAAGCATGCCTGTTTCTATTTGCTGATATTTATATCAAGAGTGAGAGAGAGAGAGAGAGAGAGAGAGAGAGGAACAGTACTGCGCGAGTGCAAGTGTGTATGACCAGGATAGAAAAACGAGTGAGGTGGATATATGGATTTGGTGGAGTTGTCTAAATGGAAATTCAAAATCAAAGCCAGAATGATGCTCCAAATGCTCCTCTTATTATGTTTTTCCACTGCCATTGTAAACTGTTCATCTAATGCACATGGTGTAATGCTGCCTGTGAAGAGCGTCTCGAGAAAAGAGAAGACCTATAGCTAGCAAAGACTGCATTTTTATTCGTTGTGATAGAGCTGTGTTGTCTATGAGAAAGTAAGAAGAAGAAAGAGGGGCTCTTTTGCTCTCAAGCACGACTCTGGCCCTTAGCCCGGCATGGCTCGGGAAGGGGAATTGTGAAAGTGGTTGTCATGGAGGAGAAAAGGAGGAAGAGAGAGAGGGAGCAGAGGATAGGAGAGGGAAACACTGGCTCTCTCGAGATGCATACTACTGGCCACTTGATTTCTCTTCTTGATGTTCTGTTTTACAGGCAACAAAAGAAAAAAGAACTTATAGGGAATGGGGGAAAGTAACTGCATTTTAAAACAGAAGCATGTTATTCTCCAACTCATTGTGAAAAATGTTAATCAAGAAACAGGAATAAGAGTGTATGCACACACTGGGTGCTGTGTGAGTCTCTAATTAGGCAGCGTGGTGCTTTGGGGTCACTGCATGCTACAGTGCTCAAAATGACAAAGCTAATACTCTGTATGTTTGGCGGGTATAATGGTTACCATGTTTACTATCTGAGTTTGTTAGCATGCTAATATTTATTCAATTAGCACTAAACATAAAGCACAGCAGGGAATGTCATGAGCTTTGCAGGTATTGCTAATCTCTACCCAAGCTGTTAATAAAGTTGACTAAAAATGAGAAGTAGCAACCTTGTTGTGCCACTAGAGAAAAATCTGGGGCACACCAAAGTAATTGTGGTTCATTTGTCTGGGAATATCCATACATGACTTTGTGCCAAGCCATCCAGTAAATGTTGGCATATTTCACTGGAAAATGTTGACCTGCTGATGGTGATAGATAAAACGTCACCAGTCATTAGGATTCTTCCTCAGCACATGATGAATGTCTGAGTGTCATGTGAATTTCCTGTTCTGATTGAAATATTCCAGTCTGGACTAAAGTGGTCAGTTGACTGACCGACCGACAATGCCATTCTTAGTGCCAATCCCACTAGAAATACAAAGTGAAACACCAGAACTATGAAGCCATCTCTGGGAATTTCTCACTGAAAGAAAAAAGTATTGCAACATCTACCACATTAAAGAGAGTCAGTGCGTCATTCATCACATATACTTTAAAAAATTAAAAATCTTTTGTTGTCACTACAATTCTAAACAGTTTCACAATAAAAATGTGCTTCCTTCCATTTAGAAATAATCAGCAAATAAGACACCCAGTCGTTTCCTCGCTGTCGTCCAAGACATCCTTTAGAAATACAAAGTTCATAGTGGTTTAATGACTCTGGCAACAGGAACCCAGCTGTGAGTTGAATGTAAAGATGGCCCCGGCCCAAACGCCTGCTTCCATCCTTCCTCCCTTCAGAAACTTTTCCTCCTCTTCTGACAACTGGCTTACACTCAGCGCTCACACTGTTCCTCGCGTGACCCACACACCCCAGGAATCCAGACAAGCCAGGAGAGGAGATTCTGTGTGTGTGCCCTTATATGCGTGTGTGTGCGCGGGGAATTAAAGACTCCTTATGCAAGTTGTGTGTATGTCAGGCACCTCATGTATCAGACAGCACCTCTGTTCACTGGAGCAACAGGAGACAAGGGGCTTTCCTACCTTACTTGAATACTCTGCTCACAGAAACCTGCACACACATGCAAACACGCACACACACACACACACAGACGCTGGCGCTTGACAGCTGCAACTGCGTAAATGTGTTTGCCAGGGCTTGAGAATAAAGGCATTTGCTCCTCTCTGGGTCAAAGGACGATGCGTGATCTAGCTGTTAATGTCAAGGGAAAATACATTTGCACACACACATTCCCTACATTACAACACATGCATAGCCACACACACACATACAAAGGCAGAAAGGTGATAGAGGAAGATGGAGAGACTGCAAGAGGGATGTAGGGTGGATATTGAGAGCTGGATAGACTGGAAGGTGGGGTTGTGGACAAGGAATGGGATTATTTGATAGTGAAGAGGGTGGGCGGTAATCACTTTTTCCAGGGACCTCTCCGAAGATGTCATGTCATCAGCATTTCCCTGGCAGCTCGCTTGCAGTGAGAAAAAGAGTGAGAGAGAGAGGGAAGGAGGGAGTGAAGAGAGGGGAAGGAGGGAGAGGCTGAGGGCGAGCTTCTTCCGAAGGTGGCAGGCAGCCAACAACAACAGCCGACTCCAGTAGGTCGGCACAGGAAGGGGGGGTGGGGGTGAGTGTATGAGTGTGTTTGTGGGGATGTGTGTGTGTGTGTGTGGGGGGATGCTGTTAAAGCCCTTATGTGTGCACCCTGCGCTCCTCAAGCGTTCCCGTTTGTTGTTCCCGAGCCAGAGGGCCTTCGGCTGGGCCGGTCCCGGGGGAGTCGTTACACCACATTCCATTCCCATTATTCCAGGCGTCTCTTTACGAGCAGCACCATCCCTGGATTCGGCTGGCCTTTCCTCTCGCCCCTGATGTCCTGTGTTTTCATCCCCATCATTATTTTTTAGGTTATTAGCTGGCGCTGCTGAGGCAAAAGATGGTGATGTGTCAGAAAGCAGGGGGAAGGAGTGGATGGAGATTTAAGGGCTTATGCTACTATAAAGCATGTCTGAGCGTGTGCATGTGTGTATGTGTGTGTGCGTATGTGTCTGTCTGTATATATGTGTGTTTCTAAATGTTTGCAATCTCATCCTTAACCTAGATCTGGGCAAAACTAGAGTTTCTAGGTTATACGAGGTCAAGTAAAACAGTTTTGCATCTCTAAAGTAGGACATCAAGTAGGATGTCATACTGTAACCTAGAGAAGGACGACAGAGTGACAGATAGTTTGCGAACATCTGCTACAGAGAACAGGTGTCCCAGGATCTCCAGTTCCATGTGGACCACTGATGACCCAGCAGGGAAACACCATCAGGGCCTCTTATCACTTGTTCTCCTTCTCCACACATTCACTCTTCTCTGTCTCTCTGCTCCGGCCCTTTCGTTCTCTGCTTATCGCTTCCTCTCCCTTCCTAAATTGGCATCATCCTCTTCTCCCGGCAGAACCCTCTTCATTGGGTCTTGGTGACCTGAGAAGGGAGGAATGTTCATCAGAAGTAAGTCAAGACTTTTCAAGGTCTCCGATAGGAGGGGCCGGTGCCTCAGGCCTGGGAGGGGCCTCCTCAGTGACTGACAAGTACAGGTGAAAGTGGATTGGGTCAACCTTGTGTCACTGAGGACACACACACACACAGGCTCCAGCCAGGCTATGCCACTCTGGGAAAGAGGGAAGAGGTCAACTACAGCTGTGATGGGGTTAGCTGCAAGGGAAAGTAAGAAGCTCTGTAATGGGGCCTACAGACTTCTTTGCTCTGCGTTTTTTTCAGACTTGTAGTAAGAAATACACTTACTGAAACCTGATGTGACTAAAGATAAGGTAAAAAAAAAGTGTTTTCTTTTTTCTGAATAAAAAGAAAAGAAAAAAAAGTAAATGGTTTTATATTTATGGCTTAAATTGACCCAATTGGAGGACACGACTTTCCCTGATTGTAGGAAAATTGTATTTATTTATGTAGCTATTTAGGAATTAGAGTACCATCTAGAAAACTGAATGAACTGTGGCCCAGTCTACACTGTATGAGCTGGATGTGTTAGTTTTTCCTTGTGCGGAGGAAACGCATTCCTTGGTTGCACCTCTGACCTTGGACAGAGAGAAGAGATTCTGCAGAAATTAATGAATAAATAAACAACAAAGAGAAAGTCCAGGCATCACTCCGGAGGTTGCATTTTCCCTTTCTCACTTCCTTTCTTTTGTTTGTGTGTGTGACATGCTTCACTGCTGCTGATAATGAAACACTGTTCTCCCATTTTTTCCCCAGCAAAGACTTTTGAGATGCATCTTGTTACAGTTAACAAGTGTCAAAACTTGGAGAACTTTATTTCTCAGCCACCACGATGACGCTCCGTCAAGGAAGTGAACTCCTGACACTTTGGCTTGGTTTACTTCCTGTGTCACCTCCCTGTAATGGCATGTACACCCTCACTTCCTGCCTGGCAGGATGCAGAGCTGTGGCTGGCAGCTAAACATGGCTGTTATTTCTGGCATCAAAAGGTATCGGCCACTTTTAAACCTTCGTAAACACGACAGACATTACAGTCGTCAGTGCTTTCACACCTTTCCTGCCCTGCCTGTTGGAGGATCTCAGTCTCTTCCTTGTGTCTCTTATTAAAGAGTTTTTGTGTGTAATTAATCATTTGAATGTCTCCCATTGGTTTGTCTGATGTTTGTTTTCTATACCATAAAATTAATCTCTTTCCTGCCTAAATGTTATCGATGCTTCACATTTGATGATGGGCCTTTTTCTCAGCAGACATCTGGAAAAACAAAGAGATAACTAGAAGCTGAGAATGAAAGCACTGAGAGTTTCCATAGAACATTTTATTAGTTGAATCAAACAGGAATGTTGCTGCTTTTCTTCAGTATGAATTTATCAGGTCTTTTGTATAAAATATATGATGGCATACTGGTGCTGAGCTGAACTCTCTCCACTGACTCTGTGTTCAATTGAGTAGTGACAGCAGAGCTCTATCACGTGTGGACCATGTGTGAGAGGACTGTGCAAAACTTCGAGGACGCTTTTTTTCTTAATCCTTACTGTAGTCAGTAACAGTTTGCTCAACATCATGACCTCTTGTTCCCAGTCCACATCCAAAGGAGTAAAAGCAAGGACAAAAAAAATATACATATGTCAAGCATTTGTCAGCGCACTCAAAGACTTACATCAAAGTACAGAATACTTCCCCGTGTCTCTACAAAAGGAGAACAAACTATACACAACCACCAACTTTAACAAAAGATATTTAAAGTATTGTCATGTTCTCGAGAAATTAGCCAACGGATTATGACATTTGGTTTTTAGCCCTGTTTACATCTCATATTTTAAAATAGAGAAAGCAGAAGAGGCAGAGAACAGAACCTAGAACAGACCTAGAAAGAAGAAAGAAAGAAAGAAAGAAAGAAAGAAAGAAAAGAAAGAAGAAGAAGAAGACAGGAAGAGCTGTAAAAAGATGTCAGAAAGAGGAAGGAAGGCGCTGGGTGATTAAAGCAACAAAGGAGATGTCAATCAAGTCTGATTTGTACAAGTCTGCTCTGTCCTGGGGGAGAGGTCTAATCAGGCGTAATGAGAGAAAACATCTGTGTTATGTGTACATGAACTTTTTTTGTTGAAGAATAAGCTGTGACAGAAACAGCAGGTCAAGCAGTATTAGCTGTACAAAGAGTAGACAGTTGTGAGTGGCGTGGAGAGATATTTCATTTAACAGGTTGGTAAAGTGAGGTATTTAGCAGTGACTGAGAGAAGTAACAGAAGTTTTAGCCTATACATTAAACATTAAAACATTAAAATTTATCAAACAAGCTCTGCAGACTGGCTTTGGATACAAGTCCTGCACATAATTACCTGTCTGTTTTCAGATAGACTGCAACGTCTTCATGGACCCATTTACAGCAGCTTAAAGGTCTTTTAGTTGTGCATGTTTTAGCACTGATGCTCCTGATTAATACACCACAACACTGGCATGGCTATCCAAGACACTCGCATTGAACCAAGTCCAAGCAGCTTGTCATGTGAGATTTGTGGAAGTGATGTCTGATTTGTGACATAACCTCCTGCGCTATGCATCAAACATTATTTTACTCTGGACCTGCTGTTACTCATCTTGAAAAAAGCATCTCTCCTTATAAGTATATATTCTTTTTCACTCTTACTGACATGTCCAGTTCCCAGGAGGTTTCTCTCTGGTCAAGCACTGAGTCCTGTGGTGTAACTGTAAAATAATGTCTCCCAGATGTGCCCTGAGAGCCCAGACACATGCAGGATGCCAAACGTAATGTATACAAACAGACATACTGTATGTCCTCACTGCACATATAGTGATTTTGACCACAAAGAGTGCAGTGAAGGTGTATTACCTATAAAGAGTTTATGACCCACTGTGCCTGTCACAACCCCCAAATATCAAGAACAAACATGAAACAGGCTGAACATTTGAGTACTTCTACACACACACACACACACATACACACACACACACACACAGAGTGCAGTGTAGTGTCTGTGCCCCCCACCTGCCCCTGTCATCACCTCCTTCTAACAAAACTCCTTGAGGCCCTACACAACTCTGCAAGAGGATTTTATTCAAATCACTCTCCAACTGCATTCCCTTACTCCCCTCGCTACTCCCACCTCAACACACACACATGCATACACACACACAGACACACACATCTCTCCTTGTCTGCCTCATTCCGTCTCCCTTTTAACTCTCGGCAGCCTGGAGGGGTCTGTCACAATGGGGCAATTTTCATCCAGTGTACGACGCGCAATACAGCAGATATCTCAACCCTCATGAGATCCACATACAGCCCTGTTTCAGTCACTCAGAAATGTGCACTATTGCATGTGTGTATTTCAGACCTGTGTGTATAAAAATAACTGAGTGAAAAATTGAATTTCCCCTGCTATGATTCATAAAATGTCTTCTTGAAAGACGGACACATACTGAATATTTACAAATATGATGTACACTATAGGAGCAGGCATAGTGTTTCTCAAACTTCTTGATGTGTGACCCCTTAAAATGAAGTGTTTTGACTTGTGACCTCTCATCACAGCTTCTGACCATAGTATGGACGTGAGTTGTGAGCAGTTTCACGAACGTCTTTTCTTCCCCGGACTGGTTCATCTGAAGGGTTTTTAGGAGGCGGAAAGTGGTAAACTCTTCACTTTGTGTAATAGAAATGAAGTCATCATGTGAAACCTTCAGATTTGTCCTGGCCCCCAGGTTGGGAACCGCTGCACCAAGAGAGCAAGAAGAACAGGACAGGAAAAATGAAAGATGATAAGATACTTTTTTTTTCAAGCTCCTCTGCTCAACTGTGATTTGACTGCATGAGCCTCAGTCTGACTGGCTACACAGGAGGAGGAGGGTGGGGGGGATTTCCCAGATGATGTAGTACCAAGGTATGACACTACAGGGCAGTGTTGTAAATCTACGCTGACAACACATCATTAGTGTATCACTGTGTGTTTAGTGTAACTTGTGAGGGCAGAGTGTAACTGGGGTGTACATTCATTTCTGATTTTATTAACAGAGTAAATTGAACACCTCCACTGGTTCACTTATATGTTGGTCTCCACCGTGTCTCTGCTCTCTGTGCTTGTGTCCCCACTCACCCCCTCCCACTTTCTCCTTCTTTCTGTGGGAATTGTCAGTAGAAACAGGGCAGCATCAGTCAGGAATGCCCTTTTTTGTGCAGTGATCTTTCTTAGTTACCATGCTGAAGAGAAAAAAAAACAGGTTTACGGATTTACGGAGGGACTCTGCAGTATCACAAATTCTTCCTCGACCTCCTGGTTTGGAGGCTGAGAGAAAAGCCTAATTTGTTTTCGGGGGGACACCCTGTTGATGAAGAGGATAATGCATAAGGGGGAGGGGGAATGAGGAGGTGAGGAGGTGGACAGGTAGAAGGTAGTCCCCGGCTGTCTGACAGCAGTGAGTCACTAGACGGTGGACGAGGCCAGGGGAGGCAGTGGAACAGTGGAACGGACAGACATAACTGTTTATGTGTGTTATTGTTAGGTGGCGTGACTGAGGTTTGATTACTGGACTTGCAGTCTCGTCTTTGTCCCAAGATCGGGAGAAATATTGTGTATGTGTGTACACGTGCGTGGAGGGAGGAGGATATATAGTGTGTTGTTTGGTCTTGAGTATCACTTTCTTTACATCACCTTCCACAAGAACCTGTTGCTGCACATTGTACCACACTCACACTATAATAGATAGATTGATCGAAGCAATTCATGTGTAGCCATGGCTTTATGTTTGGGGTCTTTGTCTTACTGGACAGTAAAGTCACAGTTGTCAGGCAAACTGCAAACACATTTGTGCCAAGATTTCTCTGACTTTGCTGAATTAATTCTGCTGTGAGCTTCTGGGGCTTGCTCCGCAGAAGATGGTTAGAGATGGTTTGTTTCTGCTGATGTGCAGCTTGTCTTAGGCATGTAGTGTTTAGTGAGGTGGTGAAAGGGCTAGTTTTAGCTGTTATAAGACCAGAGAATCTTCAGGTTAGGTTTGATGCAGAGTCTCCCACATGCCTCTCTGTCAAACAGGTCTCTCTTTTCTACTGTGTCATGGCTAGATGGATAGATGAATGACTTTATTGATCCTCGGTGGAAAACTAAGCTGTTGTAGCAGCCAGGTACATAAAAACAAACAAAAAAATATGATAGAATAATAATAAAATAAAATACAGAGATCGTACAAGTGAGACAAAGTGCACTGGACGTCCAGTACACGCTCAAAAAAGGTGAGGTGAGAAAATAGATAATGTGTCAGCTGGTGATGATGGTAATAATAATAGCTGCACGGTCTCTCCCATCTTAGCCAAGAAACACATAGACTACGTCAGAGTTGTCAGCTTCATTTGTCCCCTTTCCAAACAGACGCTCAGATGTATAGCTGGACCATATTCTTGATTTAGTGGAACAGCCCTAACTTGGATATTCATTGCTTTTTTTTTTTACAAATGCTCTTGTATGCTCTCTCTTTGATTATTTTTCAGCAACCCATTCACATATATTGTCAAAATGAACCAAAACCACCCGTCACCAATCACACATGCTGAAATACTACTGGCTGCACAAGAGATGATTTAGGTTTTCAATGGAGGTGAAAATTCATGTGATGGATTATTTTGTATGTATTACATTTTTACTTCATTTACATTTTATTTGTTCAAATTAATTAGCTGTAAATTCTGACTGAAGCTCCTCACTCCTAAGAGATGAGCTGCCTGAGGCATGAATATAACCACAGAGCAACATCTCATGTCACTCAGACACCTTATTATTCATACTGCTGTACATGACACACACACATACACACAAGAAAAACACCTCTTGCTCTTAGTGTGATTTTTGGCACTGGGTTAGCATAATTCATTCAGGACAGATAAAACAAAAATCAGCTGGAAACCTTTGGAAAAAAATCACCATGCACTCGCCCTGACAGGACTGACATAAAGGAGTGCAGAAGTTTTGCTCGCACATGATCCGCTCCACGCAGGGAACCTGTCTTTTGAAATGCACGCCCCTGTGCATGCCGGACTGTGGATATCCTGTGCACAGTTAGCGCTTTGACGCACGGGCAGCTGCTGCAGGAGTGCGTGCTCATAATCTCTGCAAAATTATTACTGTTGGGGGCTGGCGGGGGGTGGGGGTGGTGGTGGGTGGAGGAGGTTGCCTTCGGGGTGTCGGAGCGGGTCCCGTGAATCGGGGATGGCGCTGTGTACAGTGGGAGCGAGTTAGCAGCCAAAGTTTGCAGAGCGCAGGCAGGAAAGTTCGCCGGAGAGGCGACCCGTGATCCCAAGTTCCTCTGTCATCATTACCTACGGATTCCCGGTGCAATCATGCGGACTGCAGACCTCCGTGCCGTTTCGTGGGTGATTTGAGGGGATTTCTCTCTGTCTGTGGAGGATAACACTGAGCGGGTCGCTCCCCTCGCTGCACGCTGCCGTTTCAATGGACTGTCGTCTATCTTATCATCCAGTGAGTAACTTTGACTAATACTGATTGTGTGATTTCCTGAGCTGCAGATAAGTGCGGAGCGTGAGGCATGACCTAACTGTTGACGTTATGCCATGTAGCCGAAACTCGGGTGTTTAAAAAAACAATGAACTCCCCCCGTGACAAGGAACCGGCACCCTTATCTCGGAAACACCGACTCATGGCTGCAGCTCTGCCCGGCGAGGGCAGCCCATTGCCCGGTAACACCTCCAGGAGTGATCGGAATGGACTGGGGGGACTGGTGCACTGTTTCATATGTGGAAGCGGGGTTACGCCGGGGAAGGAGCTGAGGCTGCAAGTGACATACCAGAAAGACAGGGTCCCGTTTTTCCCCTTTCTACAGAACCAGGAGCCAGCTCCGGGTGCGTGCGAAGTGAGCCCGGACGGACACACGCTGGTGTGCGCCGTGTGCCACTGCTTCCTCACCGAGCAGTGGAACTCCTTCGAGCGGAGCAGGACGCCCATCGAGAAGCGCATGTACTGGCTGAAGCGGCCCTACCAGTGCGACTCCCGGCGGGTCCCGCAGGAGTGGAACATCTCCTACGACCTGGAGAGGAGGATCAGCGTCAGCAGCCAGACCTACGACGGGGGCGCGGAGTCCGATTTCTCGTCTTTTTCCGAGAACGACAACATGTCAGACCAGGAGATGGATCTGGTCGACAGAGTCGGCGCGGGCAAAGACAAGTGTCTGAGAGCAGCTGGCAAATCGCCAAGAGACAGTAGCAGGAAAAACAATGTCATCAGTGTTAAAAACAGCCCGGATTCACAGCGGGCGATCCGCTACCCGGTGGGTGTTTATGGGGCGCAGGGATCGCCAAAAGCCGAGAGTCTCCTGCCGGCGAGGCGCGGTGCTAAAATTATGAATAATGTCTGTCAATCATCAGAATCTCTGGCAAAGTCCCAGGAGAGATTCCCCCAGCGATGCTATGACAGCCCCCTCTCCGACACACCTGTGCAAGACAACGGGGTCATTATGCGCAACAGGCGCTGGCTGGAGGAGGGGAATGTGAGACACGCGGAGCCGCGTCAGGCTCAGCGCGGGGCCGACAGCAGCTGCGCCGCGTCCAGACATCCACCGCTGCTGCTCCGGGGAAGAGGCGAGGGTCACTCCGGCACTGCACTGTCATCTGTTGGCACCGCCACATGTAACACAGTGCCCAGGGAGAATAACTCTGACAACTCTGATGAGGATGAGATTAACATTACCAGTGATGATGACATGGAGAGGTATGACAGCAAAGCAGTGACCCAGCTCAGACCTGCCAGAGACCTTTCAGTCAGAAAGGGTGCCCAGTTGCAGCACACTGAAGAGTGTGTTTGCTTCATCTGTGGCACTGGGCTCAGGCATGATGGCCGCTTTAAAGTCAGTGTTCAGAAACAGGAGAGGGCACAGGGTGAGCCCTTCTTTCCCTTCCTGTGGCTTCACTCTCCTCCCCGGGGTGCAATGCCCATCAGTCCAACAGGTACAACTCTGGTCTGTGGCAGCTGCCACACCTCCCTCATGCAGCAGTGGCAGAGCTTCCAGGTGGCGGATGTGCCTGTCCTCCAGCGCCTGTATGTAGTCCCTCTCAACCAGGCCACCAGCTCTCTCCATCCTTCTCAGCTAACTCCCCATGAGGGGAAACCCCCAGAGTCCATGGAGTGCATAACTGAACCCAGGTCTTCCCACGAGGCCTGTTTCCTTTGTGGTCAGGAGTGTGGAGAGATGAGAGTGGCGTATGCACAGGCTGGCGTTGGCAAATCCCGTGGTGCAATGTATTTTCCCTTTATCAACATGTTGCCTTGCCCACCTAACGCCCAGGGGGTGAGGAATGGCCGTGTACACTGCTGCCCACAGTGCCATGTTATCCTGGAAGAGATATGGAGCGCATATCGGCTCAGCCTCAGTGAAGACCTCATCACCTCTGTCACCTCCTTCCTGGTCAGGTACCATGACGCCATGGCCATTGAGGGGCCTGGACCGGCCCACTCCCATACAGGTGTGGCCTCTCGGCCTGGCAGCTCTGTGTCGGTGTGCTACCTATGTGGGGCTGAGCTGCGTGCAGGTGGAGAGTACCAGCTACACGTCAACCCGCCTGGGCGTTGTGGGGAGAGGGAACCTTTCTTCCCCTTTCTCACCGTCCACCCTCCTGCTCCTCGTGCAAAGCCCGTTGACGCCACAGGCCTGGTGTCAGCATGTAATCTCTGCTACCATGACCTACACACGCAGTGGGCCCAACATGAGAGCAAGGGCCTGGGTCCCTCTACCCCTTCTACCTCTAGTTTATCCAGTGCCAACCCCCAGCCGCCCAGCTCGCCCTGGGCCCGCCAGTACAGCTGTGAGGCGTTTGTGTGTTTCTTCTGCAGGCAGGAGCATCGCAGGTTAGGCAGGCTGTGCGCTGTCACTGTGGCCAGGCTGCCCGTGTTCCTGTACGCACCCCGCAGCACGCGCACGCTCCTGGTGGATGACGGGAGGAGGCTGGTGATTGGCTCGTGCGTGGAATGTAAGGCCATGGTGCAGGTGGGACAGAGCATGCGGCAGGACAGGGATAGGCTGGGACATGGAGCCTCGGACGGGGAGAGGAAAGAACCAGAATCAGCCTCTCCACAGTCTAGACATAAGGTAAGACCAGACTGCCTGATGAGACCAAAGTCCTTCATCTCTTTTTTTCCTAGTTTCTTCAAATGTAACTAAATGCATTCATAAGCTCATTTAAAATGACAGTCTTGTGTCAGCTTTTAATCCTCCCTTTATTCCCACAGTGCAGTGCAGACTGTGGTTGCCCTGATATGACCTCTGAGTCACATAGCAAGGGATGATTCTGAGATTTCTCGTAGTGGAACTGCTGTGATAAAGAAACGCAGCTGGGTAATAATCGTGGTGCACGTGGTACTTTTTGTTCTTTTCACAATTTTTCTCTGCTTCGGTAAATTAATTGATATCCTTGGAACCGCTCACTCTGTGGTTCATTACTGCATTGTACTTTTTGCAGAGGAACAGATCCCAAACAATAATGTGTGTGTGTGTTTGTGTGTGTGTGTGTCTGGAAACTGAAAAGCTTAGTTGAAGGGAAAGGGGGTGCACAGCTGGGGTGAACAATGATGAGACAAACATTTTCATCAAAAACTTACTTATATAAACACCGGAGGAAAACTATGGGGATCTGAAGGCCAAGGCCAGCTTTGTGTTTGCCGGGTGCATGTGAGTGTGTGTGTGAGTGTGTTTATTTGAGCAAGCATGACTGAGTATGTCTCACCCAGTGCTCAACAGTTTGTTTTGGTTTGAGCATGTTGAGGGTCTAAAAGAGAATTTCCAAGGAAGTTTCTTTAAAGCTAGTCTGTGTTGTATTTCTTTTGATAATGAGAATAATCACAATATAACTGCACAAACAAATGCCTACATACATGCCTGCTGCTAATTAGTCCTATTTCATTTGACCTCATATCTTCCAGAAACCTCAGGTATATCATTCTGTTACCTATCCTTCAAGAAGTGTTGAATTTAAGTCTCTCTGTGTAGAATGATAAATTGGTCATAGGGGGATACTAAATTGGTCCTGTCTATCTTTTACATTGCTTGATTCCATTCGTTCTCAGGTTATATTTGAGTGGAAATACCCATGAAGGCTTAGGGCACAAAGATGGAGACTCAGTAAGAAAATATAAGCTCATACAGTCCTGTATTCCTATGACTCGCAGACAGACACTTGATCAAAAATACACTCCTTAATTAATCAAGAAAGCAGCAACATTTCTGCATATATTGTAATGTCAAAATCAATTGCTTTGTTCCACCGGTGCCTGTCACGCTGTTAGGTCCTTATGTTTAACCTAAATCTGAATAACCACTGCAGCAGGATCAATATAACAATCAGTATAATTAGTCATTGATAATTGATCCCTTTTAATGCCAGGAGACACTGATCTGCCCTAAACTGGGATATTGTGACTCTCTCCCCCGTCCTCACACTCAGTCAGTAATTCTGGCTCCATATCTGCCCATGTTTGGCTAATCTGGCAGTGATGTGTGTTTAAAGACTTTGCGCATTTCAGCATCTGTGTGGTGTGTCTCATCATTGTAATGGTTTCTATTCATATTCATGACAAAGTGCTGCATGTTAATGTTGTAATAAGTGATTCTGACGAGTGAAGATGCTTGTATAGGTGGTCCAGATGGGCTGGCTTAGGGAACAGTACATCTACACGCTTCCTCTGAAGAGAGATCAGTCTGTCATTGTTCACTTTCTTGCCTTTTTCTCTCTCCAGTGTTTGTTTTTTTCCACTCCTCTCTCAGCAAAACACATAAAATCCCTTTCCTGCTGTTAAAAGGTTGATAGCAGAGTCCCGCTTTTCCAGATGATCAATAGCAGAGGACTGAGATTTGAGGCTGTGATGCTATGCAGGCAAGCAGCGCAGGGCAAATGAGGATGGTGATGTGTTGATGAAGACCTGAGGAGCATTTAGACAGCCAGTTGGCTCTGTGAACAGCTCTCATGCAAACAGACACCGACTGTCCGCCCATGCAAGACACGTGAAGAACATCTGTGGATGCCATTCACACTCAGCAGCCTCAGTATGTTGCACACTCACACTAGCTGTCTGGAGTTGTCCACCTAATTTTCTCTCTGTCCCTTAAAGAAGCGTTTGGACCAACACTGTCGTGATTACTCTTATGACCCCCAAAGTGGAGTCTTTATTATTTGTCTGAGCGCTCGCACATGAGCCAGTCCTAGATGAGGTCATAATAATCACACAAGAGGGGATACTCCTGATATAGAGTTTAATTATGGGACCGGCTTTTCTGCCAGCCAAGGTTGAGGCAGCATGGAGGGGTGTCGGGGCAGGGATTCGGGTGATCGCTTTAGGCTGCGTGCGTTGCAGGTGGCACAGCTAGTTTTGGCCTGAGTGAGCCAATGACCTCATGGCTGAGAAAGTGCCAGTGTGCATTTCTGTGGGGAAAGGGAGGTGCAAAAGAGCCGCGGGGGGAACAGGTGCTTTGTCCTCTAGTGTCATGCTATATGCTTGAGCGGGTCTGTCATCGCTGGGGTTTGGGCTGTCAGGAGGGAGCACCCATCTGGTTCCCCTTAACACTGTGTGCGCCTGGTGGAGGGAGCTGTAAAAAGAAACACACGCTCACATACAGAATTCTGTTCTGTTCTAGTTTGTCGTTGTTGCACAGCAGTTTCCCCCAATGTCTAAGGAAAGAGCCCAAGAGCTGCAGCACGGATGGTTACAGTGATGAATTTATGTTTAACATTCAGAATTCAGAGACACAACCAAGACAGAGACGAAGACAAATTAAATCTTTGATTAAGGCTACAATGAGATCTCATTTTTTGGTTTTTATATGTTTTGCTGTGGTGTAAACACTGATGAATACTTACTCTGTGAAGTGTGACAGGGTGGATGATGCTGGGCTGTCTGTTTTTCCTGCTTGTAATATGCAAAAGGACAGCATAGTACTTGTTAAATGTAACTCACACACACACACACAGACAGAAGTGATAGGTGGTTCTTCTGTTCACTGTTCTGCTGCCATGTGTTTAATTAGTGTGTTGGACATGACCTCTGACAGGTGTCTAAGTACAGACGGCCATTCGGCGTCTGGGGAGGGGCTGCTGGTCAGCAGATCTTTCACTTGTACTGTCGGTAAAACAGATGTCCACTAATTGGTGGTCAATTCATTAAAGCCCGTTGCATGCATGTAGCTGCGCTGGTTTGAAGCTTATTTTAATCTTTCTTACTTCTGCATAATGAGATGGCAGCAGGATGGCATATGTAGAAGGGAGACTGCCATAATGCCTTTTCTCTTCTTCCTCTTCTTCAAGTAACATTTAAGCAACACAATAAGGGCCATATTTATTTACTAAACCCTCTGTGCCTAATTTCTATTTCTGACACATTGTGCTCTTAAAAGATGTGTGTCTGTCTGTGTGTGTTATTTATCAAAAATATGCAGTAACGCGAAAGTAGTTTGCCTCTCACTTAAGGCACACCATGTGCCTTAACGGTGAAGTGTGCCTCTTTTCCTCATGGATTTGCATGAAGCAGGGAGGCTTCCAAAGTTACAGTCATTTCAGGAAAAACTCTGCTGTAGCTCAGCGCTAAAACTCTGTATATGGGGAAAAGAAGGTCAATTTAGTAATCAAAACACTGACTTGAAAAATACCATCTTGATTGGACGAAGAAGAGAAAAGATTACAGCGATAAAGTACATATGGACATGTACGTCATGAGCTGAAAGGGAAGGGGAGACAAA
Source organism: Scortum barcoo (assembly GCA_023238725.1). Classification (NCBI taxonomy): domain Eukaryota; kingdom Metazoa; phylum Chordata; class Actinopteri; order Centrarchiformes; family Terapontidae; genus Scortum; species Scortum barcoo. Next base: position 41,446 of record JAKKUS010001173.1, read on the forward strand.
TTATGAAAGTCAATATAATTGAGGTCTTATTGAATGGTCAGTATAGTACTGTGAGACATCTAAAGATAAAATCCACATTTGTGCAGGTGGTAGTGAGGAGCTGTTTGCTTCAATAAAGCCATGTCTTCTGTGGCTCTGCGCTGATTCAGCAAGGACAAAAAGCAGCCTCTAGGAAAATGTTTCAAACCTGTTTATCAATAAATATTATATTTTTCTGTGGTAGAAGAAGTCCAAATGATTTTCTTAAAAGTTAATTGCAGATGTGGTTTCGTTTTTATACTTGCCAGCTGAGCACGGATTCCATCTCTCAGCTGTGCACCATGAACCTGGTTGTGTAATCATCTGCTACCTTTCTAAATCAGACACAAATTGTACAGGTTCAGTGTGCAAAGTGCGTAAAAGGTAGAGGTAGAGAGGTAAGTATTTAAAGATTAAATTTACCATGGTGATGGATAATTGTACTTTTATCACTTTTTAAAAACTCTGACTCAAAAAGAAGTGACTAATGGACAAAGACAAATAAGAACAGCAAGAACAAAAACACGGTGAAAAGGTGATGGAGCGCTCCAGTGCTTAGAGCCAAAGTAAACACATGATATCACAGTTTTCTGTTTCTTAAACTGATTAGACACCAGCGCTGCATAACTTTGTTGTTGTAAGGATAGGGACTGATTGCATACCTCTGATATAGATGCGTGTAATTGAAGCTTGCAGCTAAACCTCGCAGCCTCCTAACAGTCAACAGTGTGTCTTCTGCTTGTACAAGGACTAAAACAGCAAACAGATCAATCATCAGTTGAGCCTTGCAAAGTTAAATACGACGTAATTGTATGTATACACAAAACACACAAACATATTAAGCCCCTCTCACCGTACACACTCATATTTATACGTGTGTGTACAGTGTGTGTGTATGTGTGTGTCTGTATCCATGCATGAATGTTTATCTTTGTATGGTGGTCCACTGAGTGACTGTTTCGAGTGGATGATTACTGTTGACCTGTTGGAAGAGCAGAGACAGGTTTCTTTGGCTGAGTCTAATCATTCAGGCGCTGTGTGTGTGTGTGTGTGTTTGCACATTGCGTGTGCCGTGGCTCATGTTCACTGTGTTGACATGCTGCTCTGCTTTGTGTGTGTGTGTGTGTGCATAGTATGTGCTTTTGTGTGTTCGGTGTGAAAGATCCGAACGTGCTCTCACTGCACAGCCCATATCCTGTAAAGGAGGTATTTGCTGTCGCGGGCGAAACATGCCGGCATCTTGACAGTGTCGCCAAGGAAGATTTATGGCGCAGTGAGGGCAAAATTAAACATCAAATCTGGATGTAAAGTTGCAGAGGGAGAGAAAGATTATCCCGAGTGAATTATTGGAAGATGAGGAAGAGAAGAGAGGAGTTGGGGGGCTGAGAGAAGGTGAGGGGGTTAATGGGATTTAAATTGCAGCCAGAGGAAAACAGAGGAAAAAGGAGCCCTGTTCTCATCAATTCATCATAGGAGGAAATATTACTGCATGCTGACCACAGAGCCTCTTTTACCCAGAAAGGGGATTCCATTAAAATTGTGTTTATTTGAGGCATGTGAGGTGTTGTAATGCGCGCCTGCGTGTATGTGTGTGTGCTTAGTCAAAGCCATTCATATTGCATGTGTCCGGTAAAGTTCCCGCAGTTGTGCTTCTCTCCTCTCTCCCAGCAGTGCAGCCTGACAGACATCCTCGCGTTTTACTCAGAATCCTTCGGCATTTGAGGGGCTTAATTTCAAAGCTGTTGGAGGTGGGCTTTGATTTAGCACTCGAAAGCTTTAATCACCCTCTTCCCCGCCAGCGTCCCTCAGTGCTGCATTCTTGTCCATATCTGAATGGAGAGATCTGATCCCGTGTGGAGCAGCAGATTAGACGGAGGTGTTTCATCCCACCGTTTCATTCTTTGTCTCTCCTTTTATGTCTCAGCCCTGGAAAGACCACTCTGAGGGACACCATAACACCCCATACCCATCCCATAGCTCTCTGCTGTACCTGGCCTGCGGTAGGCGGTGTGTCTCGGCTCAATTTTGAGCTGTCCACATCATGGCCTTCAACGTGTTAGAAAATCCTTTGATCTAGCTCCAGTTATCCTCTTTTTCACTGCTGGCATACAGCACATGTACCCCTGCATGCCCACTATGCACATGCGTCACGGATGCATTGCGAGAGCCTGATATAGGACTCCAAGATGGCGTCCTTTCATTCCAGTGAAAGTTGTTCATGCAGTGTGCCAAAAAGTTATCTCTGCTTCTGTGATGTGCTGCCTACTGCACATCAGGTTCCCTGAAACTGCCAGTCTTGCAGACTTTACATTGAGGTAATATCAAGCATGTGGAATAGCTTGTCTAGGCTCTGGAATAGTTTTACAAATATTAAACTGTGATGGTTTAAAAGATATCATAAAACAAAAAGTGCTGTTAGAGATTAGAGCCTTTTTAGCTGTATAACGGTGATCTGTATGTGTTTTTTTTTGGTTATGGTATCATGGTTGGTCACTTGGGCGAATTGGCAGCAAGGTTTACTCCCTGCGCTGTGTCCAGCTCTTTTAATGCATCCATGACACAGAGTTTATACAAAGTGGATGACGTGACAGCTCCCCAGAAGTGAAGCCAAAACATCTGGATCGCCCTCTGGTGACTGGCTGCAGTACAGGTAATAAGCCCAGCCCCCTCCATGTGAGCAGATGAAACATGGGCCAAACAAAATAATCAATAGACACGTCAAATAAAATTTTTCCAAAGATGGTTTTTATCATTTTAGGTCATTCTTTTCACATTGATGTTTGTTCAAGCATCTTTTTTCCTGATAAGTTTGATTAAGTAGGTATTTGAAGGGGGTGAAACATCACAATGGACACCTGTCAATTATAGTCACTGAACTACTCTGAAGATGTTAGAGAGAGATGTTTCTGCCACCTTGTGTTTCCACTTTTTTTTAATGCAGAGTCTGTTTGCGTAAGTTGTATGAAGACCAGTGGGCTAAATTTTCTCGTCTCGCTTGGCAAAGCCTCTTTCACTGTCTAGTTAGCTAGCTTCCCCTAATAGCTCAAGGTGGTCATTAATCAGCACAGACACACACCTTCAGTTTGTGGACATTTAGGCTGACATTGTTTATAGTTTTAGTCAGGTCATTTTTTAATGCAGTTAATTTCCTTCATGATTCTTTTAAAACTTCAGCTACACAGGAAGTTTAACATTTAGCAGTGGTTGGCTTTTTCAGGGTTTTGACTCTCAGAGAAATTGGTCATTTTGTTCTTTTTTCCACATTGCTGGGGTCTGCATTTTTATGTGTTTTCATTGATTCAATGCAAAAAATGCCAGGCAGACAGAGAGAGTGGTTTAAATACAATGGTAGGTGAGATTTTGTCACCGGAGTTATAACGCAACTGAGAAACTTTAAGAAATGGACTTTAAGGATAAGAGGTTGAATGTTTTGTCCTGTTGACAGGCCAAATGGATCAATGTATCATGCCAAACGGGATCATAACAGGCACGTTAATGCTAAAATTCTCTGGCAGACAACTGACGAGAGGAAGCGGTCGAGTGCCAGAGAGGAAAGGAGAGAGTGACTGAATCAAGCAGTGTCAGATGTTTCCTCACATCCTGCGCCGGTACAGAAAGGAATGCCATTGAGTACACAGAGTGAATGACGGCATAGCTCACCATGCTGTAAATGTGAGACAATGAGAGTGTGGCGCCGCTGCTTTTAGATTGATTTTCGTTTCTTTAAGGAAAGGGCGTTGATGTCATTTGGAGAGGTGGGGGGCGCTGAGAAGGAAGTTGGGGTCTCAGGGCTCGTCTGAGTCCGGACCGCCAAGCTAGTTTGTAGCTGACAGATGAAGGCATATTGACCTTTTAACCCTGCAGAGCAAGGCGGATAGGGGATATTGATATAGGCTCAGCACTCAGGGGTGGGGTCAGCAAAGGTCATATGTCATGTTGGAGGGAAGGGGCCTGTGAAGGATTTTGACACACCTGTTTAGCTGTTTGACTTGAGAAATTCCCACTTCAGTTTTATGCTTTATGCAGTCTAGCAACTTATTGAAGTGCCATTCAGTGCCTTTTCCTTTGTACTCGCAAGTTTATATATGTATTGGGCATTGGACTACACACTAGTGAGACAGCTTGTGTAGAGACCACACTCAACAGAAACACTTCAAATCAGCCTTTACTCACAGATTTAACATTGTCATGCTCATGATTGGGACTCCTTTTAAAAAAAAAAGCTGTCCTCTGTTTCACTTTCCATCTCTCCATGGCGCCTGATTCTTAACACTTTGGATAAAAACAAATGTGTGCTTTCACAAAGTATGACTGGCCAACGCAGCACCTTGCCAGATGGCGTTGCGTTGAGCCAGGTTAAACGTTTTGGCCGAATGTGTCTGCGCTGGCATTCCTTGGTCTCATTCAAATGGGGAGGCTGCGTTTTTTTTCACACAGTGCTACAGTTGGTCTGAACATGGCTTTGACTGCAGTTCATCACATTGTTACGACTTTATCTGGGTCAGTTTTGTATTTGATTGTATCTAAATGCGTTTGCAGTATTCTCCAAGGAGAGGAATGCAAACTTGACCTCCGTTACTCTCTTGTTCTTGTTTGCATTGGTTGTTTCTCATTGTTCATCTTCGTGTCAGATCTTAGTCCAACAACAAAATGCCACAGTGACATCTCTGTTGGCGCTGGAGGACAGCAGGTTTTCAAAGGCTGTCATTTTGCTTGCCTGAGGTTTAAACCCCTCCACACCCATGATACACCCAAACAGGTGTTTTCACTTATCTCTGTTGGTTACACCTCCTCTAAGGACTGTGTAGGCAAGTACAGATTGTGACAATGATTGACGTCTTCCAGAGTCTCCTGTCAGTTTTGTTGTACCTGTTAGGGCGGGACGACTGACACCTGTATGATCCCTATTAATGGAGGGAGCTTGGTGACCTCATCTACCTGAGAGGAGATCTAATCAGCCAAAAATAACTGAAAACACTTGTGAGAGTGTGCAGGGCCCTCTTAGCGAAAGTAGCAGCCCATGCAGTCTGTAATCTGAAATTACTCATAAAGACTGATTAGGGCCAAATCAGAAACTTCCTCCTCTGAATCCTGTACATATCATCAAAAAAAGGCTTCCTAAAGTCAAGCAGCCCTATGATGGACGAGCGTTTCCAAGCACGAGGCCAGGGTATTGTGCACGCCATGAAGCTTATTTTATAGGGTCCATGATAGATGTTGTTTAGAGCGATTTAAGCGGCCCTTATGCTGGTGTCAGCATCTGACCCCTCCGCAGTGATAAAGCTATCAGAAAGAGAGAGTAGAACCAGAAGTGAAATATGGAGGGAGGGACACGTGTGCCAGATAAACTCCTGCATACTGGGCACTCGCCCAGCTCTGGGAGGGGAAAGCCTTCAGTCTTATCTGCATAAAACTTGAGTAGTGGGGGTAACAAGTGCACAAAGTGTGGTTTCAGTGCAATTGCCTGTGAAGTCCACCAACAGTTCAACTTCCGAAACCTGAATTAAAATCAAGAGCATTTTCCTAAGAAGAACAACTCCCTACTGCATCAATCAAGACCTGAGTTTAAGACATAATTTAGCTAAATCAGTCCATTGATTAAACTGGTAGCAACTACACACTGCACAATGCAATAGCAGTGAATGTGTTCAAGCCAAAATACAATATCACTGCAAACAGATGCCTTTGCTTGTAGATGACAGAAGTAAACATAGTTCCTCTAAATGCAATAACAAACTGCTTTAGAACGACAGGACAATAAAATATGGCGTGATCTGAGATGATAACAATTCAGAATAATAAAACAAATCCAGAGAAAAAAAAACAATAAGCAAAAAGTAAGCAAAGTACAAAAAAAGTACAATATGTAAAAAGGGTGACCTGATAAAAGGTGGACAAGGACCTCAAATAAATGAGAGACTTGAGAAGTGACTAACTTCGACAGCCTGGGATGCTAAGCCCAAAGCTCAGAGACTAAAAGTCCCCTTTTCAGCTGTTTTAGAGCTGGTATCAAAGAATCAAATGTAAAAAGGGCCTCACCCTTAGTTATCATGCAGGTGTGTGAAACAACCAGAGAGCCCACGCTGCGGATCTCATGTATGATATGATTCATATTGTGTAGTGTCTATTATGAAATTGAACCTTAAAAATTGTCAGTGCTGTTTTAAACGGTCAGGTTGTTTTGGAGTCTCATACCTCTTCTGCAAGTTTTGGCAGCTAAAGAGCCAGCTGTTGGCCAGGACAACTGCTTCCATAGCACCACCAACACTTAGCTGGTCCAGATCAGTGAACTGTTTATGTCACAGGCTGGAGAGGGGTTCTTCTTACTCTCACATTCAGTCTTAAAAGTACTTAGTTTTGAACTAACTAGAACAGCCTCAAGTTAATACCGGTGCCTCTATATGACCAACTTAAGCAAACGAGACCAACAGTGAGAAGTCTGGCAATTTCAGATGGAATCTGATTTTTCTGTAAAATCAGATGAAAACAGTGCTGGGGTTTGTTCTGGCTGAATTCGAGTTGCTTCAGCCACTAAGTCAAAGTCCATTTCCAAAGCTGCTGCCTGTTCTCCTCCTGGTGAATTCTCGCCTTCTCACAGCGGGAAATGAAGCGCGGGGAACATGTGACCTAACGTTAGGTGAAACACTCCTGCCTTTTGTCCACAGGGGATGCCAAAAAACACAAAAATCTGGGTAATCCACAGATCATACTGCAGAAGAGCCATGATATACTCTCAGTGGCCAATTCATTAGGTACACTTGTGCAATATGCAACTCAATACAGCAGCTCTGCTATAAATCCTACCTTTACAAAGTTCATTATGTTCAGTGTTTGTTGAATTTGTCTGGAATGTGTAAATTCAATAAAATGTTTTCACAATGAGGTCACAGTTAAAGGTGGGGCTGTACTGGACTGTATTATACCGCTAGGTGTTTCTAATTTTATGTCCTTTTTATTTACGAACATGGGGGATTATAATATTATTATAATATAGCGCCTCTAAATATATAACATAGCAACAGCACAACTTAATATTATGTCAATGCTAAAACGAATGACTAATAAAGTGACCAGTGAGTGTACATGTGGCTTTGTTGTCAGTGACTGCCATCCACTAAATGCCACCACACAATCAACAATTATTTATGAAAAGTCACATCTATACAGATTTGACTGATCGGTGGGTTCCTCGCTCTTTGTCTTTTGCTCAGAGAGTTTAAGAGTGAAGGCTAGCCATGTAGGTGATATATTTTTGTTTTATTTACTTCAAGGGTGCAATGGCCACAAACGATAGTTGATCATTAAGTGATTTTTGTGCTCTAGACAGTATATCTGAAATATCATTGTTTATCCCTGACACCAGTAGCATATAGTCTAAAACTGGTACACAAAAAACCTAATGTAGCTAATTAGTTTTAATCAGACCCACCCTTCTAAGTCATTAGCACAAGCTTAACAGATTTGTCCGCTTCCTCAAACTCGCAGACCTCTTGCATTGCTGATGAACTCGACTGTTTACCACCATCAAACCACAGGCCGTGGTGTCACATTGCATCAAAGGTTCTGTCAGTCAAAATGAAAGAAAATTCATGTTAATTCCAGCTAGTGAACTGGACTTCATTCAGTCACCACTCCAATTAATCTCTCGATTAAAAAACAATTAAGTAGTAACAACTAAATGAAAAAATAAAATAAAAAAACTGACCACTTCCAAATCCAAACTGTATTCCAGCCAGCTTGAAATGAGCTGAAAGACTGAAAACAGAGTAGCACAGCAGGTAAGGAAAAAGTGCTGGCAGGAAAAATATTCTCCGCTATAGAGGTTACTCCTTTAGGAAGGTATTACAAACCCATTGGGACATTGACCCCACCTCCCCTCTCTCCTCCAAGCTCTATAATACAGAGGCTGTCCCAAATGAGTGGTTGGTGTTGTCATGTGAAATTGAGACCTATTGGTTGTAATCAGGAAATGCGACAGGCCTGTCCCCTCTAAGAGCAGGTCACCTCTACTCCCCCACCCTCTCCCTGCTCGGGTCTGTTCAGCCTTCATGAGCCCCATGTTTTATTCCCCATTTCTGTCCACACACATTGGCCCTGTCATTTTTCACCCCGCTGACTGATTACTGGTTACACTGTGCGGCCAGTCTCCACTTACAGCTCCTTGTCTCCCCTGGCTTTATGACATTATTACATGTCTTTATCACCACCATCAATACTCCCGGCCCCATAGTGAGATGTTTCAACACCCAGTCCGGACTAGGCACAAACACCACCAGCTTAGGGCCACAAATCAACACACACTATATTACAGCATACACTGTCAGTCGGACAAAGACCTGTTCAACAAAGTTAATGTATTATCAATTTAACATGATCAGCATTCATTTATAAGGTGGTTCTCTGGACCTGCTCTGCTCAGCCTGGGGTATCTTTTTTTTCCTGTCTGGCTGCACAAACTTGACTGTGATAATAGAAGTTCAATGGCTTGACTAACCATTTGTTATGAGATTCATAATCCCTTAAGTTAAAGTGAAATCCAGTTTGAAATCAATAGAAACGAGACAGTAGTTCCTGTATTGTCACATCAAACTATCTAGACTAAACATGTAGTAGAGGTGAAACTACGTCACTCAGACAACCATGGAAAAAGAGGCGGAGATAAGTTAACAGCAAATTCTCTATTGTAGCAAACATCTCTATATCAGTACTCTGTACTCTCTAAATCACTCGGTTTAAAAATGTGGATTTTTTTAATAAAACCTTTACACTCGCAAACCACCATTATCTTCTCTTTTTTGTCTTGGTACACCTTCCGCTGTTTTCTCTAAATCCAGACAGTTAAAAGAAACTTCCACTCAGAGATGACACTGATCTCAGAGTGTAATATGGAGATAGTACACATTTAAGTGATGGAAAAAGGAGAGCAGAAAGAGATGGTTGAAAGTCGTCTCCCAGCCAAAGCTCTAATTACATCCTGCGTAAATCAAACAAGTCAAGCACCTCACAATAAAAATGTGAAGGACAGCTAACATTTACTACAGAACAATGGCACTTTTTAGTGTACGCTAAAATGCTGTCCCAAGACAGTTTTACAGTATCAATAGCATTTGTCAATATTATAATAGTCGCTCATTTTAAACTGTAAGGTCAGATTTTACGTTCAATGTACATACAGACCCAAACTGTGTTAAAATGTGACATTTGTGTAGGCTCCTGACCAGAGGTGGTAGTCCCTGAGCTGTTGTTGTTGCAGTTTCACCTCAAACAGTGGCTGAAAGTGAACCAGTCTTGTGATCCATTGGTCTTTAATTTTTTATTGTGTACAGTTTTGTAATGTGCTTTTATTGTGACCTAGTGTCCTATTCTATGTCTCACTATCATGTTTTTTGTTACCTGCCTAGGGACTACGGATGCAAAGTAGCATTATTGCTATAATCCGGCATATTTACGTCTATTGTTGTCTAAATAGACGTTCATTAATGTGCACTGCCCCTATCAAATAGAAGAAATAAAAAAGTTTAGTTCAGTTCATGTTGCTTGCACAATGTCAAACATTAAAAAGACAGAATTAACAACATAAACCAAAAGTGAAAGACAGTTTTCCCAAAAGCCCCTGCCACACTGTGAGCCAGCTGAAAGTGAGATTTGTCATGTACGTTTGTTACGAGCCGCTGACACTGTAACACAGTGCTTCTTTGTTTCAGTTAAGTCAATGTTTTTCCCTTACAGACACTGTTAATAGATATTCTTTTTTAGACATCAAATGCCTATTATAATTAAAATGCAGATAAATTTTTTTATTGAGAAAGAAAAACCAAATAACCCAATTTACTGAAGCAACATTTCTTGTTAAAGATGTTCACTTTCAGTATGACTTATATTTTTGTAACAATGTCAATGTTGTTTTGTTTTAATCATTCAAATCACTACTACTGAACACTGATGCATGTAAGGGCGCTCCACTGCAACCCTGAGTTATTTTAACTAAAATCTGGAATGTAAGAGGTTTTTGGAGTTTCTTGGCACATTATTTCAATTCATGTCAATAAAAGCAGCAGCATATTTTAGTCCTGCATAATCCTGCTCGATCTCCTGTTTGTAATGGGAAGGACTCTGGGAAATTACCACACGTCAGCAAGCACTCTTTTTAATATGTGTCTATTAACAAACATAAAAAATGTTAAAACGAAAAAAAGCAAGCAACACTTATCTATGTTTTACAGTCATTTTTCTCAAATTTCACTGAAAGTACTTGCGTGTGTGTACCTATGTGTGCATTAGTGTCGGTTATTTGAGTGCAGTCATGCATGCCTGCCCCTGAGTGGGTGTGGGGGTGTTTTCTGTGTGTGTTTCTGTTTCTGTGTTTCTGTGTGTGTGTGTCTGAGAGTGTTTGTGCACAAGAGCTCGTACACTTACAGTAACTTGATTGAAATGGGGAATTTTAACATGACAGAAGCGTAATCTCGGTCTCGCAACGGGCCCCCCAATGTCAGAGGAGCACTGCACTGGTGGCAATTACTATTGACATCACGCTAATTGTAGCTGAATAATTAATCCTCACTGTTCTGGAGTACAGGGGCCTGAAAAGGTGAGCTAGATGTGGCAGAGTTGAACTCTTGCACATTAGAATAGTGACTAATTGGATTTAGGATCATTGTGTTTATTGGACAATCACAATATTACCTATTCCAGTTTAGGTCATGTTTAAGGAGACACAGTGACCACAATTAGATTCTCAATACCACAGTGTACCAATTAATAACAATTACTATATGAATTCAAATATCCACACGCTGTGTTCCTGAAGCTAAACATACATACACAATTACTGGATATGCAAAGCTGAATTCATCTCATGAAAACAATGTAGTCTGTATAAGTGGTTGAGCAAAGTGAAGCTCTCAGTGATGACATTTGTAGCACTTGTCTGCCCTCTATTGGACACTGCGTTTAAATGTGTCTTTCCTCTTTGAAGGATGCAAAGCAACGGTAGTTCCAATTATTTTGGCTCAACCGTACAGTCTGACTTAGGTTTACCAGATGTTTATAAAATCCCTTTGTGCTGTTCCAAAAAAATGTGGTGGTGGTGATGACAACATCACATAAGGAAACTTTTAGTCTCGGAAGTGCTGCCTGACAAGAAAAGGTTGTCTTTACAAGTAGGTAATCTTGAGCAATAAAAACAATCTCGTCTCACACCGGTGTAGCTTCCCAGACCTCCTTGAAGGTACACAGAATTTCTTAAGAAGTACCACCAAAGTATCACAGGATTTTCTATATTTACTGCAGTAAACTAGTTTATAATGACGTTTTGTTTTTTGTTTTGTTTTTTTTTTTTAGATTTGACTTCACCCTTAAGGAATTACGCATGAGAACAATACTATCATATATATTCCCATGGACCTCTTTGACAAACTTGGATCAATTTATAATGCAAGAAAGAGTGTCCCCACAACTGAACATCAACACCAAACAAAAAGTCTGAATCTTACATTAAGTGAAAGTCAGATATCAATATCACATCTATATCCAGTTTCTTGGTATACAAAGGAGATGGTCCACAAAATTGAAAATCCACAGGCACATTTGTAAAATAAATGAATGAATGTAAATATACTGTTTTGTTTAAAAAAGAAAACCTAAATAAAAATAAGTGTTATACTCGTTTTTACATGAGCAAAGGGACCTCCAACGTTTATTCATTTTCATTTTCATTATTCGTTTTCTCTGATTAGTTTGTTTCATAAGGCGCCTTGACACAGGACATGAAAGGAGATAAAGTGTAATGTGGTTTGAAATGACATGACACCTCTGATCATTTACCAGGATATAATGGAACAAATGTGCCAGTGAAAATGTTGTTTGACGTACGACAGCGGCAGGAGGAGGTGATTCATCCTGCTTAGCACAGACATGAGATACAGACCTGTTAATCTATTGCTAAAGGTCCTTCATTATCTTCTTACACTAATCCAACATGGTACAACCTATTGTGGTTTCATTTTAAGTGGAAAGTTGACTCAGTGTTTCCTAATGAGTCATCAGTGTGCATACAAGACGAACTTGCATACAAGACGAACTACTCAAGTCTCTCAGTACAAATCTTCCCCAATAAAGTAACAAGAGCAACATTTTGTGCGTGACCAGACAATCTTGTAACATGTAACAACTGTGCGAGTCAAGGGCTCACTGTATCCTAAGACAAGGTTGCCATCTAGTGAGTAACACAGAAAAAGCCTTTGTGATCCATTGGTTCCCACCATGAAAGGACTGCTTCCCCTTTTATAAATAGTTTCACCAAATAACCTTCAGTGAAACTGACTTACCAATATGTATTTAGTGGCATTTAATTTTTAAATGCTGGGTTAGAAGTCTTTGTTTTGACCTGCAAGCTGTAAAGTGCCTACACTTTGTTGCAAGCATGTGAAACTAACTTCTGGGCAACAGTAGTCTATACCTCAATGACATGCCATGTTAATTAGATTAAATTTGATTAGTTTTTTTCATCTTGAGGAGTGATGTTGCATTAGGTCAAATTGCCCTGCAGATGGCAACCTGGGAAACTGCAAACTTAACACTACAAAATGTGCTGATGTTCAAAAAAGTCAAAGCATTTTGTCCTCCTTACAGTTATGGGAAATGTCAGATGATATCCACTAATGGTGGGGGAAATAATCGATTCTACAATGCATTGCAATGCTTTGTAGAATGACTCTGCATTGTCTAGTCACGTAGAATGTGTGCATCGTGTTTACTTTCTAGACAGCGGCAGAGTAGCTGCAAGCCACCAAAGAAATAAAACCACTGGCTTTTTTAAAAGCAGATGTTTGTGCACACTATAAAAATATAGAAATGCTAAATTTATTTGCCTTGCATTGCATTGGGATGCATCGAGAATAATTCAATAATCAAATAATGACTCTCTGAACTGTAATCAAATCAAATTGTAAAGTATAAAAACAAGTAAAACAAGTGGGAACAGGGCAAACATGTTTTCACACGCACATTGTTGAGCAATAATGGAATCGGCAGCCTTACTGTCCTTGGCTTTCTTATAGCTTCAGACTTTTCATCACACCTCTCTTCTCCATAACATCAACAAAGAACTTTTTGCTATGCACACAACTGAAAAAAAACATAGCACTGTTTCCATCAGAGCTTAGTTTCATCTGTCACTCATCCCATCAATATGATATGATGAATGTGTTTAACTGTTCATAGCTCGACAAGAGTTGCCGCAGTATTTTTCAATGCTAATATGTTAACCCAGTACATTTTTAACACTCAAAGGCCCAGGCTCAGCTTTTTAAGCCTGAGTGTACAGTATAGAGACCTCTCTTTATACAGCATGGGGTTTCACCATATTTTTATACCGGCATTATTTTCATATTCATAAAAGGACACTTTTGCTACAATAGTTCAAGTTCTAACTGCCACATATAATCATACGGGGTATAATCATAGTGAAATGGGTGACCATCAGCTCCTCTAACTACTGAAAAAAAAAAAAAAAACTAAACACATATTACAGTTAACATTTCTCCAGAAGAGCATTCCGAGCAAGCTCCACACACTTCAAAAGGTAGCTTAGTTTGTTGGACACACTTTATTATATTCCTTATCGAAAAGCCAGAGTAATGAAGTCTGCCACTATTACTGCTGTTACCTTCAGTAGCAGGGCCTCAACATTTACAGTCATAGCAACAGGTGTATATCGTCTAAAGAAGCCATTCTGTACCCAGTGTAGATATCAATGTTAAAACAGGGCAGCATCAGACATACAGTATCACTTCAGGATACTGTGGTGCAGGCTATAACTACAGATTTTATAAATGTTTCTCAAATAGCAACATCATTGTCTGAAATACCTGTATTGTAGTCCCTAATGACAAAAACATGGGTTGCCAATGCACGACTTAAGAAAAGCTCCTCTAAAAGGATTTACATTCATTTTGATAGGAATCAATTCACATACAGCCTAGATAATCATGCTTAATATGGTCACATTAAGAATTTTTTGTGTTTCCGCTTAGCTTTCCACTCCTGATATGAATCTGACGCAGTCGTCGCAGAAATGGAAGAACATTATGTCACAGTAAGTCCTCCTCGGTTCCCCTTTTGTGACACTCTCTCATCCCCGGCCCTCCACACTGCTCTCGGTCCACATCTCCCACTTCTCCCAGGACATGTACTTTCCTAATTTGTGTATTGAACCACTGGTTTAACCTTAACATCTTAATTGTCTTCATTTGGATCGACATCTACATCCCTTGAAGAAGTCAGAAGGGACTTCCAAACATGCTGTGCAGAAAAACAAACACACGTCTGGTGATCGAAGCTGACTGTCCGTGGTGCTGATGGCGTCAGTACACACAGTGACTATCTAAAATGCAACAGAAATACAGAAAAACAGAAATGTAGCGCAATCTAAGCAAACAAGGCACAAAGTCTATGACAAAAAACAGCATAATTTGCACATAACACACCACAAATATACAGTATAATAATTATTGGGCTTAATTTGCAATAGCATTTCAACAATCAGGCTGACCACCACATACATCATGACCTGACACATAGGACAATTAAGAAAGGCTGCTTTTGTCCTCATTTCATGTTCATTCAGCTTGAAGATAAAACACATAAGCGCATATAAAAAATGTTTTGACAGACCTAAAAGAGACCTCTAAAGAGAACAGTGACAAGCTTGTTCTGGCATATTCTTCTCTTCCACTTCTTAACCCTAGCCACAATTGAGACCATAAGTCAATGTAAGCTTAGGGCGCTATCTAGAGGACACATTGTGTTATGGTATGTAAACCAGAACATGGAATGGGATCAATTCAACAATCGCATTGCCAGGTGCAAATGACATTGACAAGAGGACATGATATCTACAAAATAAAAAAAGATTTATGATATGATGATATTGACACAAACCTGGTAATGATGTAGAACCTGCCCTGTCATCATTACAAGTGATATTGTGCTTTCAGGGTGAATGTTCTCAAAAGAACATTGCAATCAAATTACCACAAATGACAAACGGTGAACCAAAAGCTCTCTGGCACCTCATGGTCTCGAAGGCCCTGGACACAGCACTTTGTCCAGTTTAATCCAGCCTTGAGTCTTATAGTGTGCTATTTCTGTCTGAAGAGGACGTCCGTGCAGTCTGTAAGGGATGTGTTGACGAAGGCTAGTTTTTTTTTCTGCATCAGCAACAGAAATGAGTGAGATTTGGCTTTTCCGAGTCGGAAAACGCGCTACTAAATATATTATTAATAAAAAACACTATTTCTTTTAAGTTAATTATGCACTTAGTTTTTGCTGAGCTGCAGCTTTGCCAGACATCCACAGAAACTCACATATACAAAATGGTGCCCTTGCCTGGTTTAAAGGGTGATTAAAGTATTAATGGTAATGTTTTTCTGACAGCCATTTGATGCATTTGTTTCCCCTTTCATGATGGAGATTATTCTAGATTCTCTGTTCATTCAATTATCCTTTACACTCTTTTCCAAACATACTGTATACACACTCATATTTGTACACACTTTGAAATCAAAGCTCTTTTGGAAAAAAAAATGAATATGCTTTTTCAGCAAAAACAGCATCAAGCGAGATGAAGGAGCTGAGGACATGGAGACATGTGAAAATGTAACGACGATGAACTGCAGAATTACACAGATTCATTCAGCTGGAGATCTGCATAGATAAACATGCATATTTCAGAAAATGTCACACTCAGAAGCCAATATTTCTAAATTCCTGCACATTTCTGCACTTTTTATCCGAGGTTACTAAATCAGAAACAAATCCTCACTCTCTCAGACAACATACCAATGTTCAGAAATCTGATGTCAAAAGATGGACATTGATTGATAATCTGTTATATTTCAATTAGCCCTCTGGATTTATAATCCTAATACTAAATACTGTAACTTTCATGATATCAGCGAGTATCCACACAACTTTGATATCTCAGCAGTACATATAGTTTAGTATAGTCCACCCTTAAAAAGCAACCAATGTTTGGCCATAACAGCAAGAATAATATATGAATAATTCAATATTTCAACATTATAAATATAAAAACTATTACTTTCACAAACACAGTTATAATTTAGTGAAGTATATGCCCACATGAGAAACACAGAGACTCCAGCTTCTCTAATGTCCACTTCATCAACAGAGAATATGCACCCCTAAGGGCCAACACACACACACACCAAACATCCCAAAACAGGACTGGCAGCCAACATTAGAAACATCCTGTTTGCCAGAAACCACAAATATCGGGTGTCTGGGGGGGGGAGGTGATATAAAAATAAAAAGGCCCCTCTCTCCATCAAACCTGAGTCACACCAACTGGACACTTGACTCATGAGTTAACTGGAAACAGAAATCTTTCCCCAGCCGGCAAAAGCACCGATAAACCTTCTCACTGCTCATTAAACCAGCGACATTATCAAAGCCAGCAGTCCTACCTTAAACCAGTCGTTGTTCTTTACCTGAAGAAGTCTCCGCCACCGAGAAATACTCTACTTCATTTGACCACAGGTCCAAAGTCAGCTCATATGAGAGCAAAGCTAGCCGCCTTCTGGCTGACTCCTCAGGGCCGCACTAGCTCTCCAGGCTGACATTAGCAAGTGTCGACATTTGCTCCAGAATCACACTTTGCCAACTTTGCTCCTGTTTTCACCCGCCGAGTGTCTTCAAAATGTGTTTTAACCATCTTCCTCAGAGCTGGTCTGGCTGTCTGTTTCTTCATCTCTGATGTTTGTTTGTTTGTTTGACCTTCAGTCACCTGTGTTCATCAGGAGGACGCAGGTGTGTCCGGGATTGTTTCTAACTGCACGTTCATTATTCCGCGTGCGTGCGGCAGAGCTAGCCTGCGTCCGCGTGAGCAACAGTATGCGCGTGCAGTGCTGAGAAAGGAGCTTAAAAAAAAAGATGTTTTTTTGTTTTTTTAAAGGTCCAAGAAAGTGCGTTAAAGTTGTACACATGTTCATTCCATTGTCCTTTGTAGCACCTGTTGCATTAACAGCACTTAACGGAGGTGTGTTTTGGACCTCACCTACCAAGTTTCATCATTTCATCTGTTTGTTCGGCTATAGTAACCATTGACTCACAACATTGGCAGAGACTGGAAAAAAGGAGTACACTGCCTCACACACAGGTGATCTGAAGAGCAAGTCTGTTGAGTTAAATGTCTTGTTAAAGTCTTGTTAAGCCAACCTGGACTTTGCAACCGACACCCAGGTGGTAAAACTGCACATGCTGCAGGCTTTCATCAGTGGGCCGTAGGCTGAATCACCACAGTGTTACCTCATTCAGCTATAGATGGTGACTTAACAGACACTTATTTAAATGAAATTTTTCAAGGTTATATCTGTAAAACTATTATTTACACCTGTGCTTTTTCCAGGTTTGACAAGTCATAATGGTAGCCATGAAAAAGTCTATACATGTGCAAAAGACAACAAAATCACACTGTTTGGGCTTTATGCCAGTATTATTTTAACTAAAATGTTTCAGTACCAACAGTACAACATTACCATACAAATAATTTTTGCATTCATGCTCTAATGAGCACCACTCTCAGTTAGTGGTGGCTGACAGTTTTCCAGGGCTGGCCATAGCTACGGCATAATTATTTACACAATACTCTCAATCATGATAACTCCAAATATTAAATTATCAATGTGAACAGTTGTCAATTATTGTCTCTATATACAGCACACACACACACACACACCTGACCCCCACAAGCCAATTATTTAATGCCTTGAGGTGGGTTTGTGTTATGTCTACAAGTAGTGCCCAAACAGTAACAGCACTGGGCTGTACTGATGCAATGACATCTGGATAGACTTGATTGCCCTAAACATCATTTGCAAAAGAAGAACACTATAAAACTTTTAAAAAAAAAATCTAAACGACATGCTCATTCAGTAGTATTCATAATCATTGTAACTTCAGCTCTTCGGTTCATTTATTTGAAGGCCCTGCACACCATTGGTACACCCACACAGGTAATTTCACCCCCAGTAGCTGATTAGATCTCATAGTTGGTCTGTGTGGGCATGTACAGACTGTGTTTGACTGACTTTTTATTTGTAACTGTCCTGTTTAATCTTTGGGTAAATAGGACTTTTAGTAGGAAAATCACTGGTGTAAATAATTACATGATGGTAGTCAAATTCTGTTTAGCTGCTTCAGTTTTGGGGTCCTGGTATTAAGCTTGCCAGCTCATTGTCACATTGTCAAAACCTACACTTCATTAAAAAAATAATTGTTAATGCTCTGATTTATACTTGTGCTCTTGTGACTGTGTTTCTTGTGCACTGTGTCAGGGTATGGGCAGGGTTAGGTTGTAAGCAAAAATTGGGGACGCCAGCATACGAAGGGGGCGAACAACAGCATTTTGAAAGGTGCAAATGAAAAAGCTTGTTTTGTAACACTTTATTATCATCCACTATCACTGTCCTTGGACTCCCCACAGTCACAGTAACCAGTGTCACTGTAACCTGTCAAGCTTTGCATCATAGTAACTTACAATAACAGTGGTAGACTTGCCACTCAAACTTTGTAGTCATTTTTACTTCAAGGGGTCGACAGCCTTTTAATGTTTACAAGGGAAACTATATTAACTGCAGCAGTGGATGTTTTTCTAACTTAACTTTTACCCCATAAAATAATGCAGTTAGCTCATGTTATCCTGCCTCTTATGGCTTTAGAAATAATGGTGTACTGTGGTCTTCACTTGATTGGGGTTACTCATTATATGAAAAAATAGCACATACAACCACAGGCCACAGACACTGCTAAAAATGTAATGATCAACAGTGACATCAGTGACATGATCAGCATGAATGTGGCACAAGAAGATTCACAATATTGGCATGATGCAGCATTAAACAATGAGAATTTAGATGAGACAACGCACTTGAAGGGGAATCGGTCATGCAAATAGCAAGTCTGCCCAAACATGCACAGAGTTTATACTTTTTATTCTTCATTCTTTTTATTTTGTTATTGCACCGTATACTTTTTTGTTCTTATGTTTGCAAAGCACTTTGTGAACTGTCACATCTGCCTCTAATAATAACTAGATTATGGTAGGGTTAGACAATCAATTATTAATAGAACTGTAATGGCAGGAGATAGAGTCAACAACTGCATTCTTTTTCTAACTTTAGACTAACATATAAAGCTTTTCTTTTTTTGCCATCTCCAGGTAATGTTAGGGTCCCTGTCTATCTCCCCTGTGTTTTGTTTCCCCGTTCCCCTAGTTTGTGCATTTGTCTCCCTCTGTCTGTTTCTGTGTGTCATGTCTGTCTGTTGCCCAGGAAGACGAGGAGGTTACTCCAGGGCACTCAATACCACGCCTGGGCTGATCGCCGCACCTGAGAGTCATCCTGCAATCAAGCCACCCACTCCTCAGCAGTATTTAACCACTGGATCATTCCACCATTTTCCACTAGAATGTTCAGTTACCCAACTTTGTACTTTGTGGCTCTTTGTGAGGTTTTCCTGAGTTTTTGCCTGCTTCTAATTTGATCTGTTTTTGTACTTCAGACTCCTGGTTTCACTGCCTGCCTGGTTCTCCTCGTCTTCCACCTGGTTTCATATCCCCCTCTGCAGTCCTGCCTGCTTTGCTCTTGCTCCGTCAGCCACACGCCAAGCTGCGAACGCCCACAGCTAACCACCAATCTCCCCATGGTGGAAATTGGACTCTTGCCTCAGAAAACAATACTCTTTGGCTTTCTGATACCTGCCTTGATAATTCTCCATTAAGACTTCAAACCTTAGTCCCTCTGGTGTCTGGTCTGGTCTTGTGTCTGCATTTTGGGGTCCTAGTCTAGCTCTGCTTAAAACCGTAACAGGTAAAATGTTTCCACAACCTTTTGGGTGTTTGATAAATGTTGTCCAGTGACCCACAAACCTTATGGTGTGCTGCCTGCTACCGTAGGATGAGGCAGCTGAGGAGACTTGGTTAGTTGGTTTGTTTGGACTGAAAAGTGATGGTGCTCGTGATGGCATCATAGTGTTAGTTGTTAGCCAATGTTGTTGGACAGGTGTCTATGGCGCTTTTCCATTACACAGTTCTAGCACTACTCGACTCAGTTTCAGTCGTTTTCCATTACAATAGATTACAACCTCAGCATGGGTGGGATCGTCATAGCAACACGGCCGAAACTCCAGCGACATCATATATGTGACACAAACACAAAACAACTATGGAGGCCACCAGACGAAGAAATGTCTGCACCTCATCGTTGCTCCACAGGATTGATTTCTGTGCAGCCATCTCTGATTGTATCATGTTTGCTGTTATTGTGTTTTAAAAATGGCGGGGTTGACTCTTACGAACGAGAGTCGCTCTCCTGACTCATCTAGTGACGTCACACGCCCTGGCAAATCAGTGGCCTGCGGTCTGATGACGTCCACATTTTCGGCTCGATTACTTAGCTCACTTGGAACCCCGCCCAGCCCAGTAGGTACTAGAAAAGTACCTGGTACCAGGTACTAAC